>JAHPZR010041183.1:0-18924 GCA_019787425.1 Platygyra sinensis | reverse complement strand
TAGACTAACTTCCACCAACCAAGACCATTATTGAGTCATACATACATGCATACATACATACAGCGAAATTATACACCATAAAAAAATTCAAAGCTAACAAGCTTGTGGGGTCGTGTCTTAGCTACTATGTTTGATGGAACCACGTAATGGTTGGGCGGTTTGTGTGTCGTGATATAAAATGCAGCATAAGGTTTTTAACCATTTCATTGCTTTTCCTCATCGATGTACCGAGGTAGTAACCACGTAGGTTTAGATCGTTGCAGCATGGCTGTACTCTTTAAATTCAGCTCTACATCTCAATCCGCCCTCTTAGAAGAAAGATGCAGTTAGGGAACGCGTATTTATAAGCGGAAACACACTACAAAATATTGGAAAACTACCCTCAATCTATATTGTAAGCCTAAAGATTGTCCACTACGTCACATATCTTTGTCGCAGGTGGTTTCTTAGTAATTTATTCGATTGCAAGTAGCCATCATAATTAATGAACAGCAACGAAAAAATGATTAGCTGTTCCCCATAAGTCAAGGAGAGAGGTTGAGAAGAAGGCTTATTATTCCAATACTCGGGACAGGAGCTCTATGCTGGTGAAACAGTTTTCCCTGAAAACAAATCATTTTATTCCGCCATGCCCTTGTGTTAGTCTTAGGATTACTGAAAATGATTTTATTGCTCCCTTGATCCAAGAGGGAAGTTAAAAAGAAGGATTTCAACCCAACGCCAGGATTAATTAAACATTCGCTCTTTTCGAAGCTGAAGAGAAATGGTGGCATTAGCCTGCGTGGCAGGCGTCCGAAGGGGAGGGAAAGGGGAAAGACGAGCGCATGAAGTGCGAGAACAGACGCGTGAGGATCGCGGTAGGGGACGCCTGCAAGGACGCTTTTGTTTTCTTCATTCCGCCCTCTAATTAACCATGCAAAACCACTCAACTGTGGAATGTCTGGCTGTCAAAATCATCCAATCAGAATCACATTACTTCTTTCGTGACAAAATCTGAAGGTGCCAATGGGTTCTCGTATTTCTTGTTTTTGTTGTTTTGCACGAAAAATGAATTTTAAAATTTGAAGACCTTAGCTTCGGACGTTGGGAAAAGCGAGAAGACTCCGGGCCAAAAGAAAGCAATTGTAACAAAGTTTGTAGAGTTTGCCAGATAAATCTAACAGTAACATATGGCAAATGTGTGGCTAAAGCTCGCGGAAATATATTCAAACCGTCGGAGAGAAAAAAAATATTCGGAGTTGTCTTAAGCGAATCTCTGAAGAGCTTTGGGATAACAGTGATTGCTTCTTACATCGATTCCAGTCGGCCTGCAGTGGCTGTTCATGTTTCAACTGTACGCGACTCCGCCACAAGCCACTAAACTGCTACTCAGTAGTGTTCTTCTTCAATGATTGTTGAAATCGCTTATCTGTGACACTTTTCGCCGATGCACAGACAACGTCAAATTTGCCCCCTCGATGTCTTCCAAACAAACTAGCTGCTGAGTTAAATATCCGACAGTAAATTTCATGGCCTCAACCTCAATAATCAGGCCGCTAACAATTCTGAAAAGAGGCGTTATTACTAACATCGGCTAACCTATGATGAATTAGTTTGAACGATCTCTAAATTTATCCGCCTGGTTGAATATAAATGTAAGAAGACCTTAATGGTTTCGAATGACAGGTCGCTGACCAATCAGAAGGATGAAGTTAGGTAATTCATTAAATTTGACCAATCAGGATTTTTACGTTCGTCTGGTGGACGTAAAAAACAACGAAAACAATAGCGTCCTTGCAGGCCGTCCTTCTCCCTCCGATCCCGCGCTCATTTTGACTTTCCTCGCTCCCTTTCTACGGCCTGCCACGCAGGCTATGGTGGCATTGTCTCCGCAGGCTAAATAGAAAACAACACAACTCGTTTAAATTCATTGCGTGGAAAAAAAAAAAAACCCAGCCTTCAGCGTCTGGTTATGTTTCATTTCGTATTTGAAGTTATTTCTTGTTTGGACCACGAAATGGACAGGAGGGCAATGTAACGGAAAGTCCTCAGTTTTAATAACTAAATCGATTGTTCTTGCAAACAGATTGTCAAACAGTAACTTAAGGTGGCTGGTTGCAGTTTCTAGTACTTTTCAAGACTTCGAGTTTGACTGGTCATAACAACCACTCTTTATCGGTTTGATGCCAAAATCATAGTATCAACAAACTGCCCAATCATCGGGGAACAAGTTACTGTTAATATTGTGGCACAATAGGTTACCATAGCAACAATATAATCTGCTAAAACACCCTTAATTTTAGCTTTGAGTGCTTATAACTTAAAAACGAGCTCGGTGACCCCCATTTCTATTATTGGATTGTAATCAGCATGATAAGATGCAACTTTTTGCAACTTTTTAAAAAAATTCTGCGAAGGGGGTTCAGAGCCATCTTAAATTTTCGAAAATTTAAGGTGGCTCTAAACCCCCTTCGCAGAATTTTTTTAAACTTGCAAAAAGTTGCATCTTATCATGCAAATTACAATTCGATAATAAAAAATGGGGGTCACCGAGCTCGTTTTTGAGTAATTTAGCAGGTTATATTGTTGCCATGGTAACCTATTGTGCCACAAAATTAACAGCAACTTGTTCCCCGATGATTGGGCAGTTTGTTGATACCATGATTTGGCGTCAACCGGTATAGAATGATTATAATGAACCCATCAAACTTTAAGTCTTGAAAAGTACTGGAAACTGCAACCAGCCACTTAAATGTAACTTCTCAAAGAAAATTCATCCCCTTCAGGATAAATGATTTTATGCATCTTGCCCCTTTCGTTAACGTTCTAATAGTTAGGATCAGATTAAATATGGGAGCTGTATATTAAGCAAAACCAAGTACAAGCTAGTCTCCTTTACAGCTGTTATTAGAGTCGTCACGCAACGCTTGCTTGACGACCCTAATAACGGCTGCGAAGGAGATTGAGTACAAGCCGAATTGCATCTAAATCAAGATTTAGAAAATGTTCACAATTGGCTGAGAGCAAACAAACTTACTCTAAATATGACTAAAACCGAATTTATGCTTATCGGATCTAGGCAGAGGCTAAGTACTCTCACAGAGTCCCCGACATTTGCAATTAATGATTTTGAAGTTAGCCAGGTCACTACTGCAAAATCACTTGGAGTGACCATCGATGACAGACTTGATTGGAATGGCCATATCGAGAAAGTAACAAAGAAAGTCGCTTCTGGTATTGGGGCCATAAAACGAATAAGGCACCTTGTCCCTCAGGCGACCTTACAACTAATATATCAAGCTTTAATACAGCCACACTTTGATTATTGCAACATTGTTTGGGGAAACTGTGGGATAACCTTACGGAATAAGGTCCAAAAGCTACAAAACAGAGCAGCCCGTGTTTTGACCTACTCAAGCTATGACGTAGATGCTGGTCACCTTTTCAAATTTTTAGGGTGGAAAAATCTAGCTTGCCAGCAACAATTTCAAAGAGCTACGATGGTTTACAGGTCTCTGCACGGGTTGGCTCCAAACTATCTTAGTTCTAGATTTGAAAGGCGAGAAGTCGCATATAACCTAAGGGACTCTGAAAATAAACTTAATGTTCCATTACCGCGCACAAACTATTACAAAAACAGCTTCAGCTATAGTGGCGCCATTCTCTGGAACAGTCTTCCTTGTAACTTAAGGGAAGCAGAGTCCCTTGGGCAATTTAAACGATTACTCAAAGAACTGTAAGGCACGGCATTCGTGGAAAGCAGCTTTTTTAGTTAAATATTTTTTATTATATTTAAATATTTTTATTATATTAGTATTAGGTATTTTTAAAGCTGACGAATTTTGTACCGTGGATAAATAAAGATTTACTACTACTACTACTACTACTACTACTACTACTACTACTACTACTACTACTACTACTATTGCGGCCGCTTTTTCCTCTGCTGTTTGACGGGAAAGGTTTCAGTAATGATGCTTTACAGTCCCTATTCTTGTTATATGCGGTTTCTAGCTTCAACGTTTGGTAATGACTATAATTATCGCATCGAAAGGGTTTCACATCTGATTATCAATAGCGAGTAATGTTTAAGTCTCTATCTGGGCACTGGTCCCAAATCAGCGTCTGTTTTTTTCCATTGTCTATATTTTACGCTGTTGATTACAGGAAATGATGACATTTGATTTCTAGATGCGGGAAAACAGTTGGCAAGAGAGCGGGTGAGCCCAGTACCAGAATTTAGTCAAACATTTTAACAGTTTTTACCTTTTACTATTTTATAACCTTACCGGCGCAATGCACATAAACGATCATTGTTTTCGATGTTTGAGAAACGTCCACAACTCCCTATGGCTAAGTAACTGACACGACGCCAAGTGATCAAAGTGAATTCATGTTCACAAAAAACTACTTCAAACTACCAACCACCACTTGGTTTTGCTTTATTTATCGTTTACATGTACTTTATTGCTTTTGGAATCATAAATTGAAGAAGTGACTTGATACCAAATAGTTTCACACAAGTTAACATCTAGTTGTAAGGTTGTTAAAATTGTCAAAACAACAGGTGGAAGAGCTATGCTACCCCTTGGTTTTGCTTCATTTATCGTTTAGATATCGCTTTTGGAATCATAAATAGAAAAGATGACTTAATGCCGAAAAGTTTCATAAAGTACGGGGAACCATTAGTTGTACTGTTGTAAAAATTGTCGATATAACTTCTGTAGTAGGGATGTTGAGCAGCTCATTAAAATGCATAAACTTAACACGTAGTGCTTGCTTATGTTTCTTTCAGAGCATTGAAAGTGTTTTTTTTTTTTTATAAATCGCAAACTGAGCTGGAATCTCTCGCAGTTTGTATATGACGAATTTTTTTTTTATACTCAGACCAGCTTTCACCAGGGAAAGACCAGTAATGATTCACATCCATACATGCATACGCCTTTAATAGACCCTTTGCATAAATGGCGTCTAAATTTGAATAACAATACTTGGTACATCCATAGCCTCACACTCATGTGAAATTTCCTTTGTCTTGAAACATGAACGTGAGGCTAAGGATGTTCCAAGTATTGTTATTCAAATTTAGGCGCCATTTATGCAAAGGGTCTATTATACACAATAAGAAAACTTGCAGGGACGAATTTGGAGGGAGGGTGCAGGGGGTGCGCACCCCCCCCCCCCCCCCAAGCCTTCTTCCTCGTATTCACTTTTAAAATTTGTTTACCTCACCGATCAGTGACGTCATTCCTTATATTAGAGGTGTACCTCCTCCTCAGAAAAATCCTGGATCCGCCCCTGGGATGATAACAAGCTTGTGAGGTCGTGTTATCGCCATGCATTCTTTTAAGTTCTTCTTTTTGTTTGCTTTGCTACTATGCTTAATGGAACCATGTAATGGTTAGTGGTTTCTTGCTAGGATTAAGCGATCGCTGTCTAGATTTTCAAGAAACATAAACATTAACTTTCCCCTGTACCCTCTTGCTAAGTAAAGACGACGCAACTTGATTAAAGTGAATTCATGTCGAGAGAAAACAAATTCAAGCTATTAACCACAAGCTAGTTACACTTCTTTTATTGTTTAAAAATGTTCTTTCATGATTTTTGGCACCATGAACCAGACTTGAGCATTTATTATACCAAAAACCTTACAAAAAATAAACCGATAGTTCTACGGTTGCAGACAGGTACTTGTAAAATCATTAATCAGAAGATAGCAATGGTGATTTTTCTTGTACAGTAGCCACCTACAGTGTACTATATGTCACCAGTCCAAAAAGTATTTGTTATCTCCAAAAGTGTTTGTTGTAGTAATTTCTGTTTCTAGTCACTCATAGAGTGTCCTCATTAAGCTGAGAACTAATTAATTTAGAGTTCGGTCAACACATTTTGATTTAAGTGTCAAATGGCACTTTTATTTTGAAATCTTTTGAGATTTGTCTAAGAATGACTGGAAAAAGGCTGCAACAGAAAAACAACAACAACAACAGCAGCAAAAAAACTCTGAAGAAAATCAAAGATGCTGCGTCTTTGGGCAAGTCAAATTAATGGTACGAGCATGCTAGAAAGTTCTGAAATTTGGTAGGTCACACAAGTGTTCTGTAGATACCAGTCAATAGCTTTTCATGTCATCGACGCCTTAAACCACACTTCTATATTTTATTTTGTTTTTTTTTTTTGTGTGTGTACACCTAATTGCAATAACGTTGTCATAGAAAAAAGCAAAAAGCTAAAAGCCAAATAGGAATTAAGTAGGGAAATTTAAATTTCCATTGTCCTCAGATACTGTATATTAATGAAAAATATAATGTAAATGAATGACATGAATAGAAAAATGTATTTTTCATTCATATACAGTATCTAAGAACAATGGAAATTTAAATTTCCCTAATTAATTCCTATTTGGCTTTTTGCTTTTTGCTTTTTTCTGTGACAACGTTATTGCAACTAGGTGTATATGAAGTTTCTTATTTAAATTATCACACGAGGAAATCTTAGAAAATTTGCGATTTTGGGCAGAGAGCCTCGGCGCTGTTAGGGTTTTTATGCATTGACCTTAGCGGCTACTTTTACAAAACAAAAGAAGACGTAAGGTCCATTTAGAAGGGATTTGAAGAAATGTTTACTAACAATGATAGATAAAAAACGATCGTTACTGGAGGTAGCAAATTTGTTTTATCAGTACGTGAAACTAGATTTTGGCCATGCGCCAACGCAAAGCGGTTTTCTAACTTCAAATATATGCAATCGCGACGCAATAGAATCCTGAACATTCAAGGTGCACGCAAAGCATGATGTTTGCCTAGAGTATTCAAGAGCATTCAGGAGCATGCAAGAACGGGCACGTAGACTATTGAAGTCAATACAAATTAAGCGACGAAATAATTATTCGTATGAAAAACTGATAGCACATTGTTTGTTTGTTTGCTTTTTTTTTACCATAACAAATTGTTTGGTCTCGGTTGTTAACGCGTCGCGTAAATTATAAATTCATGTGTCTGGAGGCATATTGACAATAAAGATTAACCATTGAACCCACGAGAAAGTCTGCAGCTATCCTAAACATTGAATTTGTTAGAACTATTGCTTCGCTAACTGATGAGTGAAATCACTAGTGATCCTTTCAATATGACTGGGTCTCAGATTTGCTATTTATTCACGAATCGAGCTATTTTTTTGCACTAATTCGCATCGTTCTCCAAGCCAATGAGAATGGAACACTTAAGCAAAACAACCAATCAGTTTTCAAGGTTTCTTTAAACTTAAGCATTCCCAATCACATGACCGTGTTTAAATGTACAATCAAACTCAATTCGCGCTAAGGTCTTTGTCTAACTTAGCTTATGCAATTTACTGACTCTGGACTCTTAGTTACTCTTAAAATTGCATATTTAATGTCTCGTTTCCCTTGACAATGGTGCCAAGATGTCGCCGCAACATAGGACTCTTTTATCGCTAGTTTTTGCCTGTATATGTTTATTAAAATCATTGTTGACTTCCTGTTTTGCATATAAAATAAGATCTAAAAGCGTTTCAGGCCCTGGTCCACAATGACTTCAAAATGGATATCATAAAGTGGAAATTGAACTTGGTGTTATTTTCCAACTTGTGTCGCGCGTTCGTTCGATTTGAGATCACGTGCATGATTTTAGATCAAACTGGGGTGTACTCAATTCAGTTACCGAGTCTAACTGCACAGCGTTTAATTATATATGTCAAAATAATCAGCAACGAATGCATGAATAACCTTTGATCGCTTTCATTTCATATGTTTGTAGCTGGCGCGTGATCAGTGACATGTCACTCATAAAGGGCATTGGGAGAGTGTTTCATTGGTTTTCCCGAAATCTGTTGACCTTACGCTATTCGTTAAAATGCAGCAGATGTAAGTGTTCCACCCGGTTATTTAGCTGCTCAAGTATCTTTCAAGCATCAAAAGTGCTTTTTTTTGTCTCAACGCTCACAGTTAGTATATCACGATTTTTGTCTGTTTACTCAGTCAGTTAACTAAGATACTTGTTCAACGGGATCTATGTTTTTATTTCAGACCAACTCTTAACAAGCAAGACGAATAACGATTATCGCCATGCATTGTATCAAGTTCTTCTTTGTTTTTACTTTACTTCTTTGTTTGATGGAAGCGTCTGATGGTCAGCGTCCCGGCGTTGGCTTGGGTGTTGTCTTAAGGTCTGCAGCCATTTAATTATTTGCTGTTTCTTAGGCCTAGGGCAAACGTCGAATCTAAAGTCGCGTCGAATACATTTAATTAGGCGCGACAAAGAGTCGACTTCATTTCAGCTTGGTAGCAAACGTCGCACCTATTTCACCAGTTGGCTTAATTAAAACACAGGAATAAGCACGCGCCCCCGTGCTATTCACCCGAAGCGCTGCTAATTAATGCTAGTAGTTGTAAGCGAGATGCCGGAACATAGTGCTCGCGACGCCTTACGTTGGCAATTAATTGCAAAAAATAGGCAGAGAAGAAGGGCATTGCATACAGCTCTGAGATCAGTGTATCAAAGACGACAGCTACTACTCCGAGTGGCATGTTTGACCGTGCTTTTGTTAGCAAACAGAACACTGGTTACAAATTGGTATTTTGCACTTCAAGCACTCGTATTTTGTGTTCATAAAACACGAACAGCACATTTTCCATCCTGCTCGAGCTCAAGTGCGATGTCTTCAATGCCTTTCTAAATCTTGCTCTTTCCGGTCGAGACATTGTCTTCGCACTGCGCATGCTCGTCAGGGGGGGAAATAGTGTTTGGCAGATGGGGGAGTATGTATTTTTGTGGCATTTGCCCAGTCTATCACATTTAAATAAATTATTTTGTAATTTGCATGATTTATGAATTGAGTTCGGCGCGTGTTTGGAGCGACGTTTGCCGGCACGCCGAGCCGCTGTCGCATTATCCGAGTTGGCAACTCGAACCTATGCTAGAGTCGAATCGATTAATTTGAGTCGAATTTAATTGCAGCAAACGTCGCATCATTCATGCGCCTATTTCAAAATAAATAGGTTCGATGAATTATATTCGAGTTGGATTCGACGTTTGCCCTAGGCCTAAGATTCCATCATTATCACTGGACAACAGTACAATGAGCGACTTGTTTTCCTTGTAGATCCAAGGGAGGAGTTGAAAAGAAAGTCAATTATCCCATCGCTTAGGACCAAAGTTTGGTGTTGTCAATGCCGGAGAAACCTCTTCCTCGCCCTGGCTTTAAACCAGAAGACAACAAGTGACTGAACTGAGTTCATGTTTGTTGAAAGTTGCATTGAGCTAGCGATGACCAGTTATATGCTTTATTAATCAAGTTGATGTTGATGTTGTATTAATTATGTTACAAATAAAATAGATACCTCCGTGAGATAACGAATGTTTTAAGATGGTTGTGCTTTTAATCAGAAAACGAGTAGTAGTTTAATAGACAGTACTAGATGACTCTTACTTTAACTGAACAGTTATTTCTATAATGGTAAATGCAAGTTTACTTCTCGTGACAACCCGTTGACAGCTATCAGTTAAAGATAACTAATACAACGAAACGTCTTTTGTTTATAACTCTGCTTAGTGTGTGTGTGTGGGTTTTTTTTTCGTACAATTGTATTTTTAAAGAAAGTTTGCAATCAGATCTATCTGAAAACAATTGTTTTTAAATTTTTGTCAATTTTGGGGTATACTAATACCTTAAACAAGAACTGTCAATTGTTTTCTTCGTGTATAAGCCTATTTGACCAGCAGTTACAGGACAGACACGAAGAATTTTGTGAATATTTTCAGAACTTGAAATGTTGAAGCAATGTTTTGCTCAAGATCTCTTCTCCTGCCAGCCCTGCTGTTTCATTCCACCCTCTCAAACGAATGGCACAATTAGTTGAGACGCTGGCGATAGGAAGCTATCATAAAATAACAAAGTTGCATTTGCCTTCGGATCTTTTTAGTAATAAAGTTTTACAGTCCTGAAGTCTAATGTCTTTGTTATAGATAGTTTCCAGCCTCAACGCTGGGCAGTGAGCATCATTATTACATAGAAAGAGTTTAGCATCTGATAATCAAGTGCGAATAATGTTCAAGTCTCCACCTGGTCAATGGTCAGAAATCAGCGCCTGTTTTCCATTATCTATATTCAACGCTCCTGATTACTGAAAATGATGATATTTGGTCTCTATAGATGCAGGAAAACTACTTCAAGCTACTCACGGAAAACTACTTCAAGCTACCAACCACCACTTGTTTTGCTTCATTTTTTGTTTAGATCTACTTTATTGCTTTTGGAATCATAAAAGAAGAGATGACTTAATGTCAAATAGTTTCATACAGTACGGGGAACCACTAGTTGAAAGGTTGTAAAAATTGTCGAAACAACTTGTGTAATGGATGATGTTGACCAGCTTATTAAAATGCATATACTGAACCACGTAGTACTTGTTTATGTTTTTTTTTTCAGACCATTAAAAGCGGTTTTTTAATCGCAAATTCGGCTGGCATCGCTCGCAGTTTGTTTTTGACGATTTTTTTTATATATTCAGACCAACTTCCAGCAAGTAAGACCAGAAATGATTCATACATAGTTGCATAGATACATACACCTTAAGGTAATTCCCTTGAAATTGTTCTACTATCAAACTTTTTTGAAACTTGGCGTAATGAGCATTCATGATATGAACATTATAAAAATGCAATAAAAAAAATTGGGGTCACCGTGCTTGTTTACGCGTCAGCAGGCTCTTGAAATGGAGTATTTTTACTGGTTGCGCGTTAAAAGTTCGAATAACCTTTAAACAGAATTAAATCTTGATTTTTTGGAAGGCACAAAGTTTCATTTATTGACATAAGCAGTATTGCTTCATTTAAGCCATTTTTGATTGCCTGGTTGCGGGAATATTGCACTTTTTCGGACAGTTCCGTGGTTAACTTGAAGTCTTCGCCTTGGCCAAAATACACCCAGTTGGGAGCGATTTTCCAAAAAACAATCATGTTCTACTATCAAACTTTTTTTTCTCTTCAAATATGTTCTTTATTAGACTGTTCTTAGCAAATACCTGAAAATAAAATCGGGGGTCACCGTGCTCGTTTAAGAGAAAAAGAGAATTTATCTGTTATCGAGCTTAGTTTGAGGGAAATCTCTTATGTTTTGCACGTGCACGCGCTCATGTGCGCGCGCTGATGACGCGAAAATCGTGCGCAGTAGGGATGCGCAATGCAATACTAAGGAATTACCTTAAATTATACACAATAAAAAAAAAATCAAAGATAACAAGCTTGTGGGGTCGTGTTATCGCCAGGCATTGTTTAAAATTCTTCTTTTTGTTTGCTTTGCTACTCATGATGTTTGATGGAACCATGTATTAAATGGTGGTTTCTTGCCAGGATTAACCGATCGCTGTCCTAGAGGTTCAAGAAACAAACACAAAGTATCCCCTTTGCCCTCTTGCTATGTGATGGACGACGCAACTAGATTGAAGTGAATCATGTCGAGAGAAAACTACTTCAAGCTATAACCACAAGCTGGTTACACCTCTTTAATTGTTCAAATGTTCTTTCATGTTTTTTGGCACCATGAAATAGACTTGATGACTTTATATACAAACAAGAAGCTGTAGGTAGCCTAGACTCAAGCGCAAGTTAGACTTGTAGAAAATAGGTATGCAATACGTACATAGTTGGAGATGAAATTGAAAATCGTTATGTGACAACTTGGAATGAAGCAGGACAAAATGTGACTTAAAAAGTGCATCATAGAATTAAGATACAATAACAATAAGAACTAACAAAATAGCGAGTAATGGACAAGACCGGTGGAGAGCGAATAATCTCTTTCGCAAAGCCGAAACGAATCTTGATAAAGTGGCTTCGCCAAAACAACAGTCCAATGAGCGTCAATTCACATTTCACGAAATTTGCATAAACTTTTAAGTTATGTTATTTTGCGGATAACTTCTGAAATGTGGGACCCTTAACGCAGTTTATGAAGAAATATTCAAGCTACATATTTTTTTTTTTATTGAATCAAGGTAGAAGTATTTTTTAAAAAGAACTCGTTGATAAGGAAAGATGCAGCATTCTGTTTTGAGGTTTATTTTAATTTCATTCTCGTCTATATTGTGTCAAGCAACATGATTTTCTGTAGTAGTCAGGCACAGTTTTCTAAAAGAATTGGCGATTGCATATATTTGAAGTTAGAAAACCGCTTTGCGTTGGCGCATGGCCAAAATCTAGTTTCACGTACTGATAAAACAAATTTGCTACCTCCAGTAACGATCGTTTTTTATCTATCATTGTTAGTAAACATTTCTTCAAATCCCTTCTAAATGGACCTTACGTCTTCTTTTGTTTTGTAAAAGTAGCCGCTAAGGTCAATGCATAAAAAACCCTAACAGCGCCGAGGCTCTCTGCCCAAAATCGCAAATTTTCTAAGATTTCCTCGTGTGATAATTTAAATAAGAAACTTCATATACACCTAGTTGCAATAACGTTGTCACAGAAAAAAGCAAAAAGCAAAAAGCCAAATAGGAATTAATTAGGGAAATTTAAATTTCCATTGTTCTTAGATACTGTATATGAATGAAAAATACATTTTTCTATTCATGTCATTCATTTACATTATATTTTTCATTAATATACAGTATCTGAGGACAATGGAAATTTAAATTTCCCTACTTAATTCCTATTTGGCTTTTAGCTTTTTGCTTTTTTCTATGACAACGTTATTGCAATTAGGTGTACACACACAAAAAAAAAAAACAAAATAAAATATAGAAGTGTGGTTTAAGGCGTCGATGACATGAAAAGCTATTGACTGGTATCTACAGAACACTTGTGTGACCTACCAAATTTCAGAACTTTCTAGCATGCTCGTACCATTAATTTGACTTGCCCAAAGACGCAGCATCTTTGATTTTCTTCAGAGTTTTTTGCTGCTGTTGTTGTTGTTGTTTTTCTGTTGCAGCCTTTTTCCAGTCATTCTTAGACAAATCTCAAAAGATTTCAAAATAAAAGTGCCATTTGACACTTAAATCAAAATGTGTTGACCGAACTCTAAATTAATTAGTTCTCAGCTTAATGAGACACTCTATGAGTGACTAGAAACAGAAATTACTACAACAAACACTTTTGGAGATAACAAATACTTTTTGGACTGGTGACATATAGTACACTGTAGGTGGCTACTGTACAAGAAAAATCACCATTGCTATCTTCTGATTAATGATTTTACAAGTACCTGTCTGCAACCGTAGAACTATCGGTTTATTTTTTGTAAGGTTTTTGGTATAATAAATGCTCAAGTCTGGTTCATGGTGCCAAAAATCATGAAAGAACATTTTTAAACAATAAAAGAAGTGTAACTAGCTTGTGGTTAATAGCTTGAATTTGTTTTCTCTCGACATGAATTCACTTTAATCAAGTTGCGTCGTCTTTACTTAGCAAGAGGGTACAGGGGAAAGTTAATGTTTATGTTTCTTGAAAATCTAGACAGCGATCGCTTAATCCTAGCAAGAAACCACTAACCATTACATGGTTCCATTAAGCATAGTAGCAAAGCAAACAAAAAGAAGAACTTAAAAGAATGCATGGCGATAACACGACCTCACAAGCTTGTTATCATCCCAGGGGCGGATCCAGGATTTTTCTGAGGAGGAGGTACACCTCTAATATAAGGAATGACGTCACTGATCGGTGAGGTAAACAAATTTTAAAAGTGAATACGAGGAAGAAGGCTTGGGGGGGGGGGGGGGGTGCGCACCCCCTGCACCCTCCCTCCAAATTCGTCCCTGCAAGTTTTCTTATTGTGTATAATAGACCCTTTGCATAAATGGCGCCTAAATTTGAATAACAATACTTGGAACATCCTTAGCCTCACGTTCATGTTTCAAGACAAAGGAAATTTCACATGAGTGTGAGGCTATGGATGTACCAAGTATTGTTATTCAAATTTAGACGCCATTTATGCAAAGGGTCTATTAAAGGCGTATGCATGTATGGATGTGAATCATTACTGGTCTTTCCCTGGTGAAAGCTGGTCTGAGTATAAAAAAAAAATTCGTCATATACAAACTGCGAGAGATTCCAGCTCAGTTTGCGATTTATAAAAAAAAAAAAACACTTTCAATGCTCTGAAAGAAACATAAGCAAGCACTACGTGTTAAGTTTATGCATTTTAATGAGCTGCTCAACATCCCTACTACAGAAGTTATATCGACAATTTTTACAACAGTACAACTAATGGTTCCCCGTACTTTATGAAACTTTTCGGCATTAAGTCATCTTTTCTATTTATGATTCCAAAAGCGATATCTAAACGATAAATGAAGCAAAACCAAGGGGTAGCATAGCTCTTCCACCTGTTGTTTTGACAATTTTAACAACCTTACAACTAGATGTTAACTTGTGTGAAACTATTTGGTATCAAGTCACTTCTTCAATTTATGATTCCAAAAGCAATAAAGTACATGTAAACGATAAATAAAGCAAAACCAAGTGGTGGTTGGTAGTTTGAAGTAGTTTTTTGTGAACATGAATTCACTTTGATCACTTGGCGTCGTGTCAGTTACTTAGCCATAGGGAGTTGTGGACGTTTCTCAAACATCGAAAACAATGATCGTTTATGTGCATTGCGCCGGTAAGGTTATAAAATAGTAAAAGGTAAAAACTGTTAAAATGTTTGACTAAATTCTGGTACTGGGCTCACCCGCTCTCTTGCCAACTGTTTTCCCGCATCTAGAAATCAAATGTCATCATTTCCTGTAATCAACAGCGTAAAATATAGACAATGGAAAAAAACAGACGCTGATTTGGGACCAGTGCCCAGATAGAGACTTAAACATTACTCGCTATTGATAATCAGATGTGAAACCCTTTCGATGCGATAATTATAGTCATTACCAAACGTTGAAGCTAGAAACCGCATATAACAAGAATAGGGACTGTAAAGCATCATTACTGAAACCTTTCCCGTCAAACAGCAGAGGAAAAAGCGGCCGCAATAGTAGTAGTAGTAGTAGTAGTAGTAGTAGTAGTAGTAGTAGTAGTAGTAGTAGTAGTAAATCTTTATTTATCCACGGTACAAAATTCGTCAGCTTTAAAAATACCTAATACTAATATAATAAAAATATTTAAATATAATAAAAAATATTTAACTAAAAAAGCTGCTTTCCACGAATGCCGTGCCTTACAGTTCTTTGAGTAATCGTTTAAATTGCCCAAGGGACTCTGCTTCCCTTAAGTTACAAGGAAGACTGTTCCAGAGAATGGCGCCACTATAGCTGAAGCTGTTTTTGTAATAGTTTGTGCGCGGTAATGGAACATTAAGTTTATTTTCAGAGTCCCTTAGGTTATATGCGACTTCTCGCCTTTCAAATCTAGAACTAAGATAGTTTGGAGCCAACCCGTGCAGAGACCTGTAAACCATCGTAGCTCTTTGAAATTGTTGCTGGCAAGCTAGATTTTTCCACCCTAAAAAATTTGAAAAGGTGACCAGCATCTACGTCATAGCTTGAGTAGGTCAAAACACGGGCTGCTCTGTTTTGTAGCTTTTGGACCTTATTCCGTAAGGTTATCCCACAGTTTCCCCAAACAATGTTGCAATAATCAAAGTGTGGCTGTATTAAAGCTTGATATATTAGTTGTAAGGTCGCCTGAGGGACAAGGTGCCTTATTCGTTTTATGGCCCCAATACCAGAAGCGACTTTCTTTGTTACTTTCTCGATATGGCCATTCCAATCAAGTCTGTCATCGATGGTCACTCCAAGTGATTTTGCAGTAGTGACCTGGCTAACTTCAAAATCATTAATTGCAAATGTCGGGGACTCTGTGAGAGTACTTAGCCTCTGCTAGATCCGATAAGCATAAATTCGGTTTTAGTCATATTTAGAGTAAGTTTGTTTGCTCTCAGCCAATTGTGAACATTTTCTAAATCTTGATTTAGATGCAATTCGGCTTGTACTCAATCTCCTTCGCAGCCGTTATTAGGGTCGTCAAGCAAGCGTTGCGTGACGACTCTAATAACAGCTGTAAAGGAGACTAGCTTGTACTTGGTTTTGCTTAATATACAGCTCCCATATTTAATCTGATCCTAACTATTAGAACGTTAACGAAAGGGGCAAGATGCATAAAATCATTTATTCCTGAAGGGGATGAATTTTCTTTGAGAAGTTACATTTAAGTGGCTGGTTGCAGTTTCCAGTACTTTTCAAGACTTAAAGTTTGATGGGTCATTATAATCATTCTATACCGGTTGACGCCAAAATCATGGTATCAACAAACTGCCCAATCATCGGGGAACAAGTTGCTGTTAATTTTGTGGCACAATAGGTTACCATGGCAACAATATAAACCTGCTAAATTACTCAAAAACGAGCTCGGTGACCCCATTTTTTATTATCGAATTGTAATTGCATGATAAGATGCAACTTTTTGCAAGTTTAAAAAAATTCTGCGAAGGGGGTTTAGAGCCACCTTAAATTTTCGAAAATTTAAGATGGCTCTGAACCCCCTTCGCAGAATTTTTTTAAAAGTTGCAAAAAGTTGCATCTTATCATGCTGATTACAATCCAATAATAGAAATGGGGGTCACCGAGCTCGTTTTTAAGTTATAAGCACTCAAAGCTAAAATTAAGGGTGTTTTAGCAGATTATATTGTTGCTATGGTAACCTATTGTGCCACAATATTAACAGTAACTTGTTCCCCGATGATTGGGCAGTTTGTTGATACTATGATTTTGGCATCAAACCGATAAAGAGTGGTTGTTATGACCAGTCAAACTCGAAGTCTTGAAAAGTACTAGAAACTGCAACCAGCCACCTTAAGTTACTGTTTGACAATCTGTTTGCAAGAACAATCGATTTAGTTATTAAAACTGAGGACTTTCCGTTACATTGCCCTCCTGTCCATTTCGTGGTCCAAACAAGAAATAACTTCCAAATACGAAATGAAACATAACCAGACGCTGAGGCTGGGTTTTTTTTTTTTCCACGCAATGAATTTAAACGAGTTGTGTTGTTTTCTATTTAGCCTGCGGAGACAATGCCACCATAGCCTGCGTGGCAGGCCGTAGAAAGGGAGCGAGGAAAGTCAAAATGAGCGCGGGATCGGAGGGAGAAGGACGGCCTGCAAGGACGCTATTGTTTTCGTTGTTTTTTACGTCCACCAGACGAACGTAAAAATCCTGATTGGTCAAATTTAATGAATTACCTAACTTCATCCTTCTGATTGGTCAGCGACCTGTCATTCGAAACCATTAAGGTCTTCTTACATTTATATTCAACCAGGCGGATAAATTTAGAGATCGTTCAAACTAATTCATCATAGGTTAGCCGATGTTAGTAATAACGCCTCTTTTCAGAATTGTTAGCGGCCTGATTATTGAGGTTGAGGCCATGAAATTTACTGTCGGATATTTAACTCAGCAGCTAGTTTGTTTGGAAGACATCGAGGGGGCAAATTTGACGTTGTCTGTGCATCGGCGAAAAGTGTCACAGATAAGCGATTTCAACAATCATTGAAGAAGAACACTACTGAGTAGCAGTTTAGTGGCTTGTGGCGGAGTCGCGTACAGTTGAAACATGAACAGCCACTGCAGGCCGACTGGAATCGATGTAAGAAGCAATCACTGTTATCCCAAAGCTCTTCAGAGATTCGCTTAAGACAACTCGAATATTTTTTTTCTCTCCGACGGTTTGAATATATTTCCGCGAGCTTTAGCCACACATTTGCCATATGTTACTGTTAGATTTATCTGGCAAACTCTACAAACTTTGTTACAATTGCTTTCTTTTGGCCCGGAGTCTTCTCGCTTTTCCAAACGTCCGAAGCTAAGGTCTTCAAATTTTAAAATTCATTTTTCGTGCAAAACAACAAAAACAAGAAATACGAGAACCCATTGGCACCTTCAGATTTTGTCACGAAAGAAGTAATGTGATTCTGATTGGATGATTTTGACAGCCAGACATTCCACAGTGAGTGGTTTTGCATGGTTAATTAGAGGGCGGAATGAAGAAAACAAAAGCGTCCTTGCAGGCGTCCCCTACCGCGATCCTCACGCGTCTGTTCTCGCACTTCATGCGCTCGTCTTTCCCCTTTCCCTCCCCTTCGGACGCCTGCCACGCAGGCTAATGCCACCATTTCTCTTCAGCTTCGAAAAGAGCGAATGTTTAATTAATCCTGGCGTTGGGTTGAAATCCTTCTTTTTAACTTCCCTCTTGGATCAAGGGAGCAAATAAAATCATTTTTCAGTAATCCTAAGACTAACACAAGGCATGGCGGAATAAAATGATTTGTTTTCAGGGAAAACTGTTTCACCAGCATAGAGCTCCTGTCCCGAGTATTGGAATAATAAGCCTTCTTCTCAACCTCTCTCCTTGACTTATGGGGAACAGCTAATCATTTTTTCGTTGCTGTTCATTAATTATGATGGCTACTTGCAATCGAATAAATTACTAAGAAACCACCTGCGACAAAGATATGTGACGTAGTGGACAATCTTTAGGCTTACAATATAGATTGAGGGTAGTTTTTCCAATATTTTGTAGTGTGTTTCCGCTTATAAATACGCGTTCCCTAACTGCATCTTTCTTCTAAGAGGGCGGATTGAGATGTAGAGCTGAATTTAAGAGTACAGCCATGCTGCAACGATCTAAACCTACGTGGTTACTACCTCGGTACATCAATGAGGAAAAGCAATGAAATGGTTAAAAACCTTATGCTGCATTTTATATCACGACACACAAACCGCCCAACCATTACGTGGTTCCATCAAACATAGTAGCTAAGACACGACCCACACAAGCTTGTTAGCTTTGAATTTTTTTATGGTGTATAATTTCGCTGTATGTATGTATGCATGTATGTATGACTCAATAATGGTCTTGGTTGGTGGAAGTTAGTCTAAATTAAATATAGAAATAAAGTCGTCATAAACTAACTGCGAGTGATTCCAGCCGAATT
>JAHPZR010041182.1:12500-17095 GCA_019787425.1 Platygyra sinensis | reverse complement strand
ATCAGTCACTTTTACCAGCATCTTGTTCGTGGAGTAAGTGCCATTGAGTCTCTTCATGAAGCCATGAAGTGGATGAGAGAGAACGGCTTTAGCGAGGTCCACGAGTGGGCACCGTTTATGTTGATTGGGGATAACGTGTCATTTTCTTTTCCAAAAAAAGGTAAGTAATCGCAAAGTAAAAACAATTCATTCTCCTGACTACGAGGGCTACTTGTTTAATACAATGTGGTATTTCGTTGCAATTAACAAACTCAGAATGAAATCTTACTAAGCCGTGTCCCCAAATAAGAGGGCGGCCCTCCCAGGCCTATGCTCAGCCTAGAACCGGCACTGGTAAAAACACTCGTACTCTTTTGAGTTATGAGTTATCATTTGACTCTGTTTCTTGTGAGCCCGGCGGGAGGGATACTCCCCGAAAAATTGGGTGGGGGTTAATATGCGGCCCGCTGCCCAAAACCCTTTCCCCTTTTTATGACCAGAATCTACGATATTCCCAACCCTATTTATGACCTGACCAAAAATTCGAAACCCTATTTATGACCTAAACCTTACATCAAAATCCTGTTTCAGACCTGCATTATAATTGGATCCCTAGTTCAGACAATGCTAAATTACCGAAAACATAATTTGTGAAGGACTTTTGCTGAGTTTCTTTTCGATAATGATGAAAAAGTGGCTTCTCTTACCCATATCAAGGCTAGAGTACAAACCCATACCCTATTCATGACCAAAATGGCCAAATTCAGCTAAAATTGATACCCTACTTATGACCAAAACGGCCGAAAAACCATAACCTTTGGGGCTGCACATACAAATATAGCCTATGTAAGGGAGTACCCCCCCCCCCCGGCTTGTGAGTTATGATTTGACTCTTATTCTTGTTATCTACCCACATTCTTCACATTTCTTAACTTGTGCCTACTACTAAGATGTTAAGTCATTTCTATATAGGAGATTCTTTTTATTGAAAAGCACTATTAACAAACAAAACTAGCCTTCCAGTCAAGCTGGGTTTTTCACATATGTTTTGGACTCTTTGTCATTTTATTCACTTCAGTAATGTTTGTTCTGATAAATCTAGACGAAATATGAACAAGTAATGAGTGAACCGACAGCACTTCAGCTGAGGTGGTAACGAATGGCGGAATTGAAGTAAAAATTCTGTACAAAATAAAATGCGTCAACGAGAAACCTGTTACACACTGTCCAGGTCAATTTACATCAACATTTTTAATTTTCGTGTTTGTTTGTCGTTTTGGTGTTGCAGGAATAACACCACATTAATGGAGGACTCTCTGCAGACCAACATCAATTAAATGTGTCAAGAAATTTCTTCAAGGCCTGTCGGTTCCTTTCTCTTAAGTAGCAAAGAAACGTTTTTCTATTTTTAATAATTACTAGTAATTGATGATTCGGTAACGCACTTTAACCATCCCAAGTGCGGAGCGAAAGCCTAGTTATACAATATTGCAGAATAACGTAAATTGACTGAGTAACTCACAAACTTAATTTTATAATTTATATACCAGTTCACGTAATTTCCTGATTTCTGTAAACTTGTCTACCTACTCCTTTTAGTTAAGACATGACCCACCTAGATTAACATCAGCTACCTGTGGGCATGCTCAATTTGTAAACAATACTTATTAGAAAAATAAAGAACTGAGAACTTAACTGGCTTGAGTACCAGTCACTCTTCCCCCTCTCCCCTTACTTTCGAAATACCTGGTACTCTGACCTAAACAAGCAGGAGCGGATCTAGGGGGAGGGTGCAGGGGGTGATATTTTGCTTCTTTTCAGACCACACAGTTAGGGATGCGCTTTTATAATATGAAAAACCATTATCTAAACAGAACTTTCCCGCCACATTTCTTGATTGTTCGTTCTTGGTAGACGCGCGGGTCTGAGCACTAGGATTATAGCCTAGTCCCTCACGGCTACTTTATCAACATGGCGGCCGCCGGATTTGCAGAGCAAAAGACGTAGATAAATGGAAAGTTCATCTTGAAAGAGATGGCACTCTACAGTTTTATTAATACTTACTCTAGGAATCACTTGCATCCCGGTCTCTGTCGTCATTTTGGTCGACGAAATATTGCAATTTGGAAAACTTTTATTCGTCCAACATGTGCACGCGAGCTTACATCACCTTTCGACTCAACTCGGAGTCCTTTGCTGTCAGCAAGTTGCGTTGGTAGTACCAAACAGTTCTCGACATGGAGCAAGTACTCTTTGCTTTGTGTATGCCAAAAGTGTCGGGAAAGACGATTTCGTGTGAGTTTACATAAATCAGTACATTGCTCGAGGAGTTTGTTACAAGAAGAAGTCGTTTCAAAACAGAGTCCAAACGGCGAGAAACTAATCGAAAGTGAGATGCTTGAAGGCAACACGACTTTAAATGAATCGTCAGTCACTGAAGATATAACTAAGCAATACTGTAAAACTTCCGAAGTTACAGTGGATACGGCCACTGAAAGTACTAAAATTACTGAATCTTTAACAACTTGTACAGTGGACATTTTGAACGATACGCAGACTTCATCGACAAAGGCCATGTCAAAGACAAAAAGTTCTTCCCAGGCACCAGTTACTCTCACAGCAGGTTTGTTAATGTTCTGTCAAAACCTTGAATTCTTTCATCCTTCAAATTTCCTAAAGCAGGTAGAAACATGAAGGATGAAGTTTAATCGAATTTAAACCAACCTATGAAAGGAGGATAATACCGGTGTCTGACATTTGCAGACTGCAGACTACATTTAGGTCTAGATAGCGCTCTGGTTAGCCTGTATTTCAGTCAGGTTAGCCTGAATAGCACTCAGGTTAACCTTTTTCCGGTTAGCTTTCGGGAATGGAAATGGAATGTGATATTTAGTTGATAAGTGTGCAGTGTGCAGTCTGCAGTCTTTAAATGTCAGAAGACACAGGCATAATACAGCTGTAACTGAAGCTTGTATAGCAATCATTCCTTTCTACAAGTGCAAGAGGTACATGAAAACCTGGAGCACAAGGAGGAGCTTAACTAAGGTACATTTTCTGCTTCATTATCCACCTAAGTTTTCACATGCCTCTTGTACATGTACTCCAAGAAAAGAAATGACGTCCCATGCTGTTGGGTACCCAGAAGGGAATTCAGGTGAATAGTCAGCTTTCACACATTAGCTTTTTGAAGACCTGAAGGTCTGGCCAACTGACCCCTAAGTTATGGTCACTGCTATAGAAGGGATCCACATTGACAGTCATCTGGTCATCTGAGCCATCTAAAAAATCATGAGATCATGACCAACACAATACGGAAATTTCTTCACTGGATGTGCTTAGTTGTAGAGAATTGTAATTCCACGAATTGGACACTCCCCTTGGGGCTTTTCAGGACCAATTTACCAGATGTACCAGAAAAAAAAAATATTCTGACCACTTGTCAGCCATCTTGGATGATGTTGTATTGCAGGCTTAATTTTCATTTTATCAACTGCTTATGCTCTGTACTGCATCTGCCCTCATGCCCGTCTTACCTGCAGGATTTCATGTGGCCATTTTTTTGCTTTTTCTTTTCGCATGACAAAAGCAAAGAAGAACTACATGTAGTCTAGAGGTCCAGTGGGAAGCTGCTTTTGACCCCTAAAACAGACCATGTCAGAAAGTAGACAAGTATATATTTTACGATAACACCCCAAATTTTTGCGCACTCAGTGGCTAATTTTTATCGTCAGTAAGGGGACAGACACATGAATTTATAATTTATACAAAGCGGCAATGAGCATGAGCAGGCAATGTGACAGTTTGTTATCATAAATAACAAATGGATGTCAGTTTTTCATGCATCTGTCCTGTTATAGACAATGAATTTTGTCATAACATTGTCAAAGTAGTCTGCAGATCCACTCGACTATTTTGATAGTGTTGTGACAAAATTCATGATCAATAACAGGACAGATGCATGAAAAACTGACATTAATTTGTTAGTTTTCGTGCAACCCTAAACAAGACCTTCACGTCTAAATATACCGGTGTTTTTCCCACAACACCCTACATGAGACCAAAATCTGAAATTTACAACCCTAAGCGAGACAATGAGCATCCCTGCCACTTTCATGTGTGAGTTCCCCCCACCAAGGGGGTCTGAGGCTGTGGCCTCCTAGAACTTGAAGTCTCAGATAAAGACCCTGGAGGTGCTTTTCACTTGATTATTTACACTGTAGGTATTTCTGTCATAAATCTAAAAAAGGGAAATTTTTTCATTAAAGTGCACCTAACCCCAAAATAATTTTTTCACTAAATAAATCTTTGCACCTGTTTTAAAAGCATTGTGTCTTTTTGCACCTTTTTAGACCTAATCTTGACCTTTTTACAGGCAGCAAAAGTTACGAAATCTGGCCATCATCTGTTCCCGGACCGAGCGAGTAGGGGTATGGGTCTATTCCCGGTTTGATGTCACAAACTTCTTTGCATGCATGTTTACAAAGACTTACTACGATGCAAATAAGTTTCTGACGCCAAACCGGGAATAGACCCATACCCCTTACGTGCTCGGTCGTGGAACAGATGTTGGCCAGATTACGTAATTTTTGCAGGCTTTTTTTTTTTTCCGTGAATGC
>JAHPZR010041182.1:0-10000 GCA_019787425.1 Platygyra sinensis | reverse complement strand
GGGAACTCACACATGAAAGTGGCAGGGATGCTCATTGTCTCGCTTAGGGTTGTAAATTTCAGATTTTGGTCTCATGTAGGGTGTTGTGGGAAAAACACCGGTATATTTAGACGTGAAGGTCTTGTTTAGGGTTGCACGAAAACTAACAAATTAATGTCAGTTTTTCATGCATCTGTCCTGTTATTGATCATGAATTTTGTCACAACACTATCAAAATAGTCGAGTGGATCTGCAGACTACTTTGACAATGTTATGACAAAATTCATTGTCTATAACAGGACAGATGCATGAAAAACTGACATCCATTTGTTATTTATGATAACAAACTGTCACATTGCCTGCTCATGCTCATTGCCGCTTTGTATAAATTATAAATTCATGTGTCTGTCCCCTTACTGACGATAAAAATTAGCCACTGAGTGCGCAAAAATTTGGGGTGTTATCGTAAAATATATACTTGTCTACTTTCTGACATGGTCTGTTTTAGGGGTCAAAAGCAGCTTCCCACTGGACCTCTAGACTACATGTAGTTCTTCTTTGCTTTTGTCATGCGAAAAGAAAAAGCAAAAAAATGGCCACATGAAATCCTGCAGGTAAGACGGGCATGAGGGCAGATGCAGTACAGAGCATAAGCAGTTGATAAAATGAAAATTAAGCCTGCAATACAACATCATCCAAGATGGCTGACAAGTGGTCAGAATATTTTTTTTTTCTGGTACATCTGGTAAATTGGTCCTGAAAAGCCCCAAGGGGAGTGTCCAATTCGTGGAATTACAATTCTCTACAACTAAGCACATCCAGTGAAGAAATTTCCGTATTGTGTTGGTCATGATCTCATGATTTTTTAGATGGCTCAGATGACCAGATGACTGTCAATGTGGATCCCTTCTATAGCAGTGACCATAACTTAGGGGTCAGTTGGCCAGACCTTCAGGTCTTCAAAAAGCTAATGTGTGAAAGCTGACTATTCACCTGAATTCCCTTCTGGGTACCCAACAGCATGGGACGTCATTTCTTTTCTTGGAGTACATGTACAAGAGGCATGTGAAAACTTAGGTGGATAATGAAGCAGAAAATGTACCTTAGTTAAGCTCCTCCTTGTGCTCCAGGTTTTCATGTACCTCTTGCACTTGTAGAAAGGAATGATTGCTATACAAGCTTCAGTTACAGCTGTATTATGCCTGTGTCTTCTGACATTTAAAGACTGCAGACTGCACACTGCACACTTATCAACTAAATATCACATTCCATTTCCATTCCCGAAAGCTAACCGGAAAAAGGTTAACCTGAGTGCTATTCAGGCTAACCTGACTGAAATACAGGCTAACCAGAGCGCTATCTAGACCTAAATGTAGTCTGCAGTCTGCAAATGTCAGACACCGGTATTATCCTCCTTTCATAGGTTGGTTTAAATTCGATTAAACTTCATCCTTCATGTTTCTACCTGCTTTAGGAAATTTGAAGGATGAAAGAATTCAAGGTTTTGACAGAACATTAACAAACCTGCTGTGAGAGTAACTGGTGCCTGGGAAGAACTTTTTGTCTTTGACATGGCCTTTGTCGATGAAGTCTGCGTATCGTTCAAAATGTCCACTGTACAAGTTGTTAAAGATTCAGTAATTTTAGTACTTTCAGTGGCCGTATCCACTGTAACTTCGGAAGTTTTACAGTATTGCTTAGTTATATCTTCAGTGACTGACGATTCATTTAAAGTCGTGTTGCCTTCAAGCATCTCACTTTCGATTAGTTTCTCGCCGTTTGGACTCTGTTTTGAAACGACTTCTTCTTGTAACAAACTCCTCGAGCAATGTACTGATTTATGTAAACTCACACGAAATCGTCTTTCCCGACACTTTTGGCATACACAAAGCAAAGAGTACTTGCTCCATGTCGAGAACTGTTTGGTACTACCAACGCAACTTGCTGACAGCAAAGGACTCCGAGTTGAGTCGAAAGGTGATGTAAGCTCGCGTGCACATGTTGGACGAATAAAAGTTTTCCAAATTGCAATATTTCGTCGACCAAAATGACGACAGAGACCGGGATGCAAGTGATTCCTAGAGTAAGTATTAATAAAACTGTAGAGTGCCATCTCTTTCAAGATGAACTTTCCATTTATCTACGTCTTTTGCTCTGCAAATCCGGCGGCCGCCATGTTGATAAAGTAGCCGTGAGGGACTAGGCTATAATCCTAGTGCTCAGACCCGCGCGTCTACCAAGAACGAACAATCAAGAAATGTGGCGGGAAAGTTCTGTTTAGATAATGGTTTTTCATATTATAAAAGCGCATCCCTAACTGTGTGGTCTGAAAAGAAGCAAAATATCACCCCCTGCACCCTCCCCCTAGATCCGCTCCTGCTTGTTTAGGTCAGAGTACCAGGTATTTCGAAAGTAAGGGGAGAGGGGGAAGAGTGACTGGTACTCAAGCCAGTTAAGTTCTCAGTTCTTTATTTTTCTAATAAGTATTGTTTACAAATTGAGCATGCCCACAGGTAGCTGATGTTAATCTAGGTGGGTCATGTCTTAACTAAAAGGAGTAGGTAGACAAGTTTACAGAAATCAGGAAATTACGTGAACTGGTATATAAATTATAAAATTAAGTTTGTGAGTTACTCAGTCAATTTACGTTATTCTGCAATATTGTATAACTAGGCTTTCGCTCCGCACTTGGGATGGTTAAAGTGCGTTACCGAATCATCAATTACTAGTAATTATTAAAAATAGAAAAACGTTTCTTTGCTACTTAAGAGAAAGGAACCGACAGGCCTTGAAGAAATTTCTTGACACATTTAATTGATGTTGGTCTGCAGAGAGTCCTCCATTAATGTGGTGTTATTCCTGCAACACCAAAACGACAAACAAACACGAAAATTAAAAATGTTGATGTAAATTGACCTGGACAGTGTGTAACAGGTTTCTCGTTGACGCATTTTATTTTGTACAGAATTTTTACTTCAATTCCGCCATTCGTTACCACCTCAGCTGAAGTGCTGTCGGTTCACTCATTACTTGTTCATATTTCGTCTAGATTTATCAGAACAAACATTACTGAAGTGAATAAAATGACAAAGAGTCCAAAACATATGTGAAAAACCCAGCTTGACTGGAAGGCTAGTTTTGTTTGTTAATAGTGCTTTTCAATAAAAAGAATCTCCTATATAGAAATGACTTAACATCTTAGTAGTAGGCACAAGTTAAGAAATGTGAAGAATGTGGGTAGATAACAAGAATAAGAGTCAAATCATAACTCACAAGCCGGGGGGGGGGGGTACTCCCTTACATAGGCTATATTTGTATGTGCAGCCCCAAAGGTTATGGTTTTTCGGCCGTTTTGGTCATAAGTAGGGTATCAATTTTAGCTGAATTTGGCCATTTTGGTCATGAATAGGGTATGGGTTTGTACTCTAGCCTTGATATGGGTAAGAGAAGCCACTTTTTCATCATTATCGAAAAGAAACTCAGCAAAAGTCCTTCACAAATTATGTTTTCGGTAATTTAGCATTGTCTGAACTAGGGATCCAATTATAATGCAGGTCTGAAACAGGATTTTGATGTAAGGTTTAGGTCATAAATAGGGTTTCGAATTTTTGGTCAGGTCATAAATAGGGTTGGGAATATCGTAGATTCTGGTCATAAAAAGGGGAAAGGGTTTTGGGCAGCGGGCCGCATATTAACCCCCACCCAATTTTTCGGGGAGTATCCCTCCCGCCGGGCTCACAAGAAACAGAGTCAAATGATAACTCATAACTCAAAAGAGTACGAGTGTTTTTACCAGTGCCGGTTCTAGGCTGAGCATAGGCCTGGGAGGGCCGCCCTCTTATTTGGGGACACGGCTTAGTAAGATTTCATTCTGAGTTTGTTAATTGCAACGAAATACCACATTGTATTAAACAAGTAGCCCTCGTAGTCAGGAGAATGAATTGTTTTTACTTTGCGATTACTTACCTTTTTTTGGAAAAGAAAATGACACGTTATCCCCAATCAACATAAACGGTGCCCACTCGTGGACCTCGCTAAAGCCGTTCTCTCTCATCCACTTCATGGCTTCATGAAGAGACTCAATGGCACTTACTCCACGAACAAGATGCTGGTAAAAGTGACTGATCAACTGCTCTGTTGCCTTGTCATCCAAAGCCCACAGTGACACCAACACTGAACGGGCACCGGATCCTAAGAACGCACGCGCAATTCCAACAACTCCCTCGGCTCTAATTTGTCCACGGCCACTGTGACAACAGCTTAGTACCACCAGTTTAGCTCGCACTTGGACTTGTGAAATGTCAGACATTTTCAAAAGATAGTGGTCTTCTTGTGGAATCTCAGTAGTCGCGCCAGCAGGTGCAAGAGCAATTTCTCCTCTTTCAGCATTACCATGTGCCGCAATATGTATCAGACTCACTGAATTCATCCTCTCAAGTACTGCTTGCTTCGTTGCGTGCTGTCCTAACAAAGGCTTGACGCCTAGAAGTTGCCCAATCATCTCTGCTTCCTTTCTTGCACCAGGCAATCGGTAGAAGTCTGTCTTTTCATTTCCCCTGTAAATCACCTTAGTACCAACATCAGGATCACCCACCACCAGAGCACCAGTCTGACTGTGATAGTCTGTAGGACTGTCCTGAATGAGCTTCAGAGTAGTCAAAGAAGGAACCACGCGAATTCTGAAAGTCTCCGACAAGAACTTCCCATTTTCATCAAGTAAAGCTGGAAATGAACACGGTACAAGCTGCGATCAGGAACAATGATGACTTCAGGCTCGTCAAGTAAATCGGACACAGGATTGATGAGCATTTCGTAAAACAAAGTTAGACTTAGTTTGGGATCATTCGTAATCTTTCCCCCCGAAAAGTTTCAAGACTCTCTTCATGACAAGATTCCAGTTTCAACTCATGTCACTGAAAGATCGATCTTCGCAAACCTCTTCCGGTAAAATTCCAAAGCTGCGGAAGCTCTCAGCCATGATAGCAAAAAATCCATCCAAATTTCTAGCAACCTTTGCTAATTTTGTGTGAAGAGTCTTTTTCTCCACTTTAATATTTCGGAAATGAATGGCTCCGCTTTTCTCGAGAAGCCACAAATACACTTCTTGAAAATCATAAGAAATGTAGAGGCATGTGCAGTTGGTTTCGTTCTGCATGACATTTTCATTGCATGTCCGTGATTGCGGTTCAGCTGATATGTGTTTTTCAGCAGAGTACTGAGTTGCCATCAGGTCTGCTAGGGCTCTAGCCCGTCCCAACTCCACAACATTAAGGGCAATCTTAGAATTTCCCGAGGCACAAAACAAGCTACTGAGCACTTGGTAGGGAAAATCGTACTTGTCTGCCAATAAAATCTTAATTTGATCACTCTCTGAATTAAAACTTCGCAAATCTTCGCATTTCTTGACACTTTGATGCAGATAGGAAAACGCTTCCGGAAACTTTTTTAGTGAAAACTTTGTGAATGTCAGCCACAAATAGCACAGAAGCTCAATTTCGGCGTATCTACTATTGTTAAATGAAACGAGTGCCTTCTCAAGATATTTTTCAGCCATGACATATTCATCAAGTGTTTGGGACACACATCCCAGGTGATAGTAACATATGGCTTCTTGTTTTCTGTCACCAATTTGAAGTGTGATGGCAAGCGATTTCTCGAGATATTCTTTAGCCTTGACATTATCGCCAAGAGATTGAATCCAAACGCCTAGATTTCTATAAACAATTGCCTCTTCTGCTATGCTTCCTATTTCACTAAAGATTGCGAGTGCTTTATCATAATATTCTTTACCGTTTCTATACTTTCCAAGAGAGGTAGACAATTCCCCTAGATTTGCGTAAACTTCGGCCTCGCCACGCCTGTCACCGATTTCCATTCTGATGGTCAGTGCTTTTTCAAAAAATTTTTTAGCTTTAACACACTCACGAAGATCTTGAAATAAATTCCCCATGTAGCTATAATGTTTTGCTTCTCCCCTTTTGTCACCAATTTCCTTGGTGATTGCAAGTGCTTTCTCGTAATATTCTTTACCTTTGACATATTGACCGAGAGATTTAAACATACTTCCAAGGTTTCCATAACATGACGCTTCTCCTGCTCTGTCACCAATTTCCATTCTGATCGCAAGTGCTTTCTCCAGATATTCTTTAGCTTGGACAAATTCACCGAGAAATTGAAAGAGAGTTCCTAGATTTCCATAATTTGCCGCTTCTCCCTCTTTGTCACCAGTTTTCATAGTGATTTCTAGCGCTTTCTCGTGATATTCTTTAGCTTTGAGATATTGACCAAGATGTTGAAGCACAGTTCCAAGGTGTCCACAACTTAACGCTTCTCCTGCTCTGTCACCAATTTCTATTGTCATCGCAAGTGCTTTCTCCAGATTTTCTTTAGCTTTGACATATTCACCGAGAGATCCAAACACAGTTCCAAGGTTTGCGTAATCTGCCGCTTCTCCCTGTTTGTCACCAATTATTATTCTGATTGCAAGCTCTTTCTCGTAATATTCTTTAGCTTTGACATATTGACCAAGGGACTCGAACACAATTCCCAGGCATCCGTAACTTGACGCTTCTCCTTTTCTATGGCCAATTTCCCTTCTGATCACAAGTGCTTTCTCGTGATATTCTTTAGCTTTGGCATATTCACCGAGAAGTCGAAACACAGCTCCAAGGTTTCCGTAAATTGACGCTTCTCCTGCTCTGTCGCCAATTTCTATTGTCATCGCAAGTGCTTTAAGGAGATATTCTTTGGCTTGAACATGTTCACCGACAGAGTGAAACACAGAGCCTAGGTTTATATAACATCTTGCTGTTCTTTGTCCTCTATCATTTATTTCTAAATTGATAGCAAGTGCTTTCTTCAGACATTTTTTAGCTTCAACGTATCGACCAAGTGAGACAAACACAGCTCCGAGGTTTGCATTGCATGTTGCTTCTCCTACTCTGTCACCAATTTCTCACAAAGTTCTTTTGCCTCTAAATACATACTTTGAGCGTAATACACGTTTGCAAGTACTACGCCAAGTATCCCTTCCTTGACTTTATCTCCACACTCGCGACAAATAGCGAGAAGTTTCCTGCCGTATGTTATTGCATTTGTGTTATCACTGATTCCACGGTACCCCAGGAACATTATTTCATAAATTTTCATGTAGAGGGTTTGGCCAATTTGCTTTGCTATACTTGGTTCTTTGCTATTTAGCAAAACCAGGCTCTCCTTGCATAACTCGATGGCTTTTAAAGCACGACCGGTTTTGAGAAGAAACCTAGCAGCCAAGAAACCAATGAAGACGGCTTGTATAATTTCTTCTATGTTACTCATGACACCTTCTCTTTGTAAATCTTAAATCAAAGAGAAAGATAGCGTGAGACCATTATGTTTTGACCCGACAAAAGGTAATTTTTGGGCAAACAAATCAACTTTCCCAATTCGCTCATCATTTGCATTTCTACTCATGGTTCGCAAGCTAATACGCGCCACAAGAAGTAACCTTCGCTATCTTTTTCTTCGAAATATTTTGGTAAATTAATCAAGAATAAGAAAGCAACGCCTGCTATGGTCTTAAAAGACGTTTTGAATAGAGAAATTTGTGATTGATATGAGCCTCTTATTAACCGAGTTTGAGGGCCGTACTGTAAGTTACTGACCGAGTTTTTTTTCCATTGATTTTTGACTCAAACGCGAAGCGCGCGGGCTATAAATCAAAGGGGAAAAACCAGAATCCGTAACTTACACTTCGGACCGAATAAACGAGGTTGCCAAGGTACAGTTTGTGTTTGACGGGTTCGGGAACGATTTCTATTCACGCGGAACGGCTTCAAATTTCACAAGCAAATGAAAGTTTTAACCTTTACTTGCTAACAAAGTTGAAAACACCTGTCGAACAAATTACGAAACATTTTGGCAACAGAAAGAGCTTCACAATTTTAGCAGGCCCTACACCAAAATATTGCCCTCTAAATTGATCAATCACAGCGCGCGCAGTAACTGTGAGAATATAATAAGATAATTAACAACTGGAGCTTGTGTCGCACAATTGAATGAGAATCGTATTTTAAACAAAAATATCGTTTTTGATTGGTTTTGCTACTGGCTATTTGTCACAAAATTGGTGCGCGATCACGTACTTACTATTAACTTAATGCTATAGGAGTGATCTGAGCTCTAGGAAGCAAGGAAATACAAACAAGTAGGTTTTGATTTGTTGAAGAAAATACGGAGAAATAACAACCAACTATTTTCCTTAGTGCAATGTTTTGAAAGAGCAATTTCGCGAAAAAGGAGAGCACGAGGGGTACGAAAGTTAATCTGCTTCTCAGATAACCTCTCAGTTTAATTTAGATCACTGCTGGTTTTACAAATCCCTGGAGGTTCTGGCAACACGGACAGTCCTGCATGCGACGCAATTTCTACTCATCAAGCAAAGCCAAGCACCTTTACGCTCATTTTCATTTTCCAAGAAAACATCCACGAAAGAACGTACTGGGTATCATATCTTAAAATAAGAGGAATTATCTTAAGAATAAGGCCTGTATGGAAGATATTCTCTAGTTCATCCTCTCTTGACGAAACTAATCCGTCAGCTCTCCAAGTCAACGGTCTATATTGTATATTTGGGGCCGCACAGGGAATCAATTAAAATTTTCCTTTTCTTCTTAGAACAGTTTGCCATGTCATAATAATCTGCGAACAGGGGAGTTTTTCTGCAATCTGTATTTGCGTTTTGTCCGTTACCAGTCCCTCAAAAATCCACTCCTGATACCATTTCCTTTTATAATATGGGTGACCTTTTTGAAGGAAAGTCATACTCTCAAGCGATAGCTTGACCTTCGCAAAGAAAAAGGGCGGAAATTATGATTCCGAAGAGTTTCATACTTCCTTATGCAGCAGAACCATTTTATGAAGGAGAAACAGAAGAAAATACTTCAAAACTGGACTGTGTGCTAGTTAGTTAGTTAATCTCATTTATGGGACAGCGAGTAAAGAAATCGTGTGCTATAGCTAAGCAATAATTCTGAAAAATGACAGAAAACATTTTGCCGGTTACGCATAATAATTTCGCTATTCTCAAAATAATGTACATTAAGTTGTAGGAGTAAGGTTTTCAGCGCTCGCTTTCTTACAGAATGTTTTCTAAATCACAGTTGTGAATAAACTCTTATCGTCAGCTTAATGCTGGACTTCAAGGCCGCATTTCACCTTGATTAAATATACAGCCACTAATTTGTATGTGTATATCTCAGCGACAAAATAAATTTAAATGTTTAGTGACACTCAACACGACATAACATAAGAAATAGCAAAAAGATATAAAAACACAAGCCAAGTTGTACTTACAGCAATGCTGAAGACAGATGACACCTGGTATTTCTTGAACAAAGTGAACCTCACTGCGAAATTTATTTTATACTGTCGGTTTGCTTTGGAAAGTAAAATATCGGGGCATTGTCATTCTGAAGGTCATCCGCTCCTTCGGAAAATTGGAAATTGAAACTTGCTGGTGAGATCATAGGCCACCAAAACAATATTTGCAAATCTATAACATTGATGACATCTGAAAAATGAAATAATTCTTTTGGAATTTTGAACAAAGAGGTTCTTTTGATGGGGAAAATATAAATGTCGAAATCACGAAATAAAGACGTTAGTTGCTGATTTTCATAGTGTGTCTTGCCCAATGCGCGATTAAATAGAATGCTTGAGACTGAAGGAAACTGAAAAAAAATTCCCTTAAACCAAACAATGGCCTAAAGGAACTCATTTAGACTGTTTACAGCCGTCGGTTTTCGCGTATTTTTTATTCCCCGTTGAATGCGCGACTAGGATCGCGAGAGAGCTGGACGCGAATGGAAAAAAGAAGACTTGACTGGGTTTGGAGTGGGGACCGAGAAAAACAGACGGACTGTAGACATACTTGGAAAAAAGTGAAACTGAAATTCCCATTGGTTGAAAGGTGACAAAAGTGTGATCAATTTGACAACAGCTGTTCATGATTGCGTCCAGGCGCCTTTGCGGCTTACCG
>JAHPZR010041180.1:20000-25836 GCA_019787425.1 Platygyra sinensis | reverse complement strand
TTAGTGAACGTTTGAGAAACTTCTGCATAAGGGATATTTGAAATTATATAATAATAAGAAAAAGTCAATATATGTGTCACTAAGTCAAAAAGAAGTAACATTCAGTAATAGCGAATCTTTTGAGTTTAACTTTTTAGTAATTTTAGAAAATAGAGAGCGAAACTGAAAGTTTTTTTTTAAGGAATTCGAAACAGCTCGCCTATCGCTCCCTCCACTCGGCTTCATTGTGATCCGTAATTTGAATCAGGCAGCCTGTAATGTTTATTCGCCAAAAGCTGTTGAAATATTAAACCTCGAAAAATGTTACAGATATTGTTTTCTTCATTGTGTGCAATTTGTAAAAATACATTTTCTTTTGGTTGTTTCGAAGCGTTGGATTCGAAGGGAATGTTAAGTATGCTAAAATTGCGTCAGCCATGGAAGGCGCCGACTTTGCAGTTTTCACTTTCGCTATGTGACAACTAAGATAGCTTACTTTGCAAGTTTATTTCTACAGAAGCGACGGTCCGTAAATTTATTTGCAATTTTGCGAGTATTTCTTGTGGATTTAGGCAATTGAAACGCTGAATTCTTTGGCTGTTTTATCGAAGCGAGTTAAGAGATTTGAAGGAAAATAAATATTTGCTGCGGTAAACAAGACGCTCTCCAGAATTTGCAGCGGTTTATGCCAGTGCTCGTACCCTGGTCCAGAGGTTTTTCTTTTTTTTCGCGAAACAACGCACTGCTTTGCTTCGCGGCTCTCTCGCAGCTCTCTCGTGCTGAGAAAAAATCAAGGAAAAACCTCTGGTACCAGGGTACAGTGCTAGGGGAAAAAAAGAAAAAAAAAAAAGCAACCGATCTAAAATTAGCCGTGGATAAGGTAAACCCCGGATTGTGTGACTCACGTGACTACTTTGCTTGTCCTTTACTCATGGCACCAACAAATTAAATTTTGACTTTTAGTCTAAACAAGAAAGCCGTGTAATAACAGGTTATTATTAGTGGGGTACTCTTTTCCTTTTCGTATCATCCATACGATATGTCCCGAGCGAACTTCCAAGATTAAGACCATACGTCACCATAGACATCGTCATCATAGTTTTCACAAAGGCTAAGAGCGTCCGCTGACAGGAGCTGATCGGTTAAGCCGGCGCGCGAGAGAAACCGAAAGAGACGAAAGAAAGATACAAGGGAGAGAAATACCCTCCATAAAACTATAAATACGCGTCATTTTACGCATATTATACAACTATTACGGTAAGCTATCTCACCATTTTCCCTCGGGAAACTGTCAGCAATGTATTTAATGATACCAGGATGTTTTCATTTGTTTTCCAGCACATAAACTGTGGCGTTTGCAAAAATGCAGTAGCGAAAGCGGAAGCTCGTGTCAACAGTTGACTCAGATTCAAAACTCAGATTAAACAATTCCTGTCATTTTTTGTATATTCACGCTAGGAATAACGCGAGGACACATTTTTTGAGCAGTTTATATTAAAATTATTAAAGAATGGCTTACGTTTGAGTGCGAGCTCCGGTGAAACAACTGATCGAGACAATATAACAAACAAAAACTTTCACTTTCAGTGGCAATTACCGGCGAGTGTTGTTTTTTTTTTTAAAATATATTCAACGCTATTTGCCTTCTAGAGGGGCCCGAATGCCATTCAGGCGCCATGCTTTCTTTGGGCCAATGTTAATTCTAATTTGACCATTTCAAAATGCTTATTCAGGCGACGAAATGTTAAAATAATTTATGCACTGTTAAAATGTATCAATTAAAATAGGTCCAGCGTATGAAAAACCGAAGTTCGACATATGAATGAACAGCTAGTTCCTGGCGAATGAGCCAGGTCAGCTTGAAAATATGGCTAATCCACTCGATATTGAAATAATTGTTGGTAATTAAATTTCAGACGCTTACTGAATTTTCAATTCAAGGTGTTTTTGTTAGGCTCCTGACATTACAACGCCTGAACAGGGCTTACTAAAACGACCACCTAAAAGTAACCTGCTTTTGCTGTCTTATTTTCAGGCGACGACTAAACAAATAAACAAGCTTGATTTTCGAATCTACGAATATTTAGTCTCTTTTATGTTACGGCGAAGGCTAGTAACTTGTAAGGATTTCAGAAGTGCCTCAAATTACAACTGAAATCGAAGTCAACAGCGATGGCATTGTCAAGAAATTATTCTAAATATGATGATGGCTCCTTTGTGGAATTCAAGGATGATTCTGAAGACCTCACAAGACAAACTCTGACCCTTTATAGTCACACCAATGACCAACAATCACGAGAGGACACAGAAGAAACTTGCAACGTTAAAATCATCAAGGGTGAGGGAAATAAAATTGATATCGTTGTTTCAGGATGTTTTGTGGCTCACGTTGGCTCTGATACCAAAGCAGTGGAAGTGCAGAGCTGCAAATTGTGTAGCAAGAACTGTTATAGCTCGTCAGATGAAGAACGCGAGGCAGCGGTCCCGTTGAAGATTCCAGAGGTGCAAGCAGATAGCCAAGCGCATGTTAGTACATTAATATGTTCACCAATGCCAGTGATTCCAAAACGTGGCTGCATGAACACTTCTCAATATTTCTTAATTATAACGGAGCTGAAACAACTACAAGGTACAGGAGACTTCGATAGACATGAACGAAAGGTAGAAAACGAGATGGCGAAATTGAAGACTGAAGCAGACTCTGACATGGAAATGAGTTTGCAGATTGAGCGAGCAATGGCGCTATATTTTCAAAATAACATAAAAGATGCTAAGAAAATTTTAAAAATTGTGATAAAACAAGAGAAACAACTGAAAAATCCAGGCATTCTAGTAGGACGAGCCTTAAATCTTCTAACAGCAGTGTACAAACGTCAAAAGAAATTTGGTAACGCAATGGAATGTGTGGAAAGAGCGCGCGCTTGTCTTGAAGGTCAGGACTCTGATTATGATAAAGCGGAGTTACATCATAGCTATGGCGCCTTAATTACAGCTCTACCAGCTGCGAAGGAGCCTGAAACTGTCCAAGCCACTAAGGAAGAAGCTTACAACTCTTATCAAAGGGCAGCTGACTATAATGGTATAAAGTATGTTAGAGTCAAAATGGCGGCCCTGCTGTTGGAATCCCGCTCCAGAGGAGAAATGACGGTACATTTGCCCCGCAAAGCCAGAGAGGATCTTATGAAAGCAAAGAGACACCTTGACTTCGTTGAATCCAAATTAGCTGACAACGAATCGTTAGGAACAAGAATAAAATGTTTTGTGTTGCAATCTGATGTGTACCGTTATCAACATAATGTTCCCATGGCAATGAAGAAAGCGCAAAAGGCGATGGCCCTCATCGAAGAACATGGATTCGACCTTGAACGTGCTGGTGCCCAAAGGCGCATTGATCACCTGTCCACGATGAAACGACAAGAAAGCGAGGAATGGGGAGAGACGGAGTTCAGCTCCAGCTCGAGTACAAGTGGTCTTGCTGAAAGCGAAAGCGCCCATTCCGACTAGTTTGGCATAGAAAGTTGTGCTGGATTTCGATCGCAATTATTTCCTTTAACAGATACAAATCATTGAAACGAAGCTTACTGAGTTTTAAAGCCAGTCCTTCATTCACACAGCCAGTCAGTGTGTACAGTCCAGCATGATTGACACTCAACTTCATCTCGGCAGCTTAATTCACCAAACGCCAAGGGGTAGTGCTTTATTAAATATTTAAAAACTTCTGCAGAAGGGATAATAATAATAATAATAATAATAATAATAATAATAATAATAATAATAATAATAATAATAATAATAATAATAATAATAATAATAATAATAATAATAACAATAATAATAATAATTTTTTTTTTAAAAAAATAATAATCGGCTTTATTAAAACTTCACGATAATTACTTACAAGATTGAAATAAAGTTGGTTTTTAAAAATTCAAAGCTAGAGTTTTAAACATCAATAATAAAAAAGGTATGCAAATGCCTGAATTGTACTATACTAATAAGCTAAAAATGTTATTTACAATTTAAAAATATAGAAATATACTAAAAGCTTCATTTTAACGAAAAAAAAAGTTTTTAAAAAGTTTGTATTTACACGATGACAGCAATAAAGTGTTCTTAAACATTACATTATGGCTCCTTTTTGAACTTCAATATCAATGTCAACGTTCTTAAAATCGCAAAAAGCTTTTCTTCTAGCTCTTGATCCTCTAAGGCAGATTAGTGCGGATCTTAATAAGCGAAAGATGTCCTTGCTCTTATCCAGGAGATTGTTTTTGAATAATCTTCTCCTTTCTTAACGGAGATCAACTGCGCCAGTCTGCTATGGTATTGCAAGCATTCCTTTCCCATACCGCCCGTTGACGTGAAAATAACTGAGTGATGTGAAAGTTCCGTGAGAGTTTGTATGAATTGTCTAGACAGGCCAGAAAACTATCATGGTTTGTATGGAATTTTGTAACTTTTGCAAGGCTCCCATTTGGACAATTTTCCGCTGAAAGCTCTTTAACTAGGCCGAGTAGCTTTTCATTCAGTAAAATGTCAGTTGAAATGTTTAGATTTCAACCTAATTAATGTAGAAACTCGTCCCAGTCCTCTCACGTTTTTGCAACGGCTGTATAGACAGAGAAACACGGAAGCGAAATGCCCTTCATACAACCACTAAAATGCGCGTCATTTTGACGTCTATATACCGCTGTTACGGTAGGTTATCTTGTTATTTCACCTCAGGAAACTGTCAGCAATGTCTATAATGATACCAGGATGTTTTTGGTTTGCATCCAGCACATAAACCTGTAAACTGCAGCGTTTGGAAAGTTGAGCGGCTAAAGCGGAAGCATAATTCATTAGTTAACTACATCAAAACCCAGTTCAAACAATTCGTGTTATTTCTTGTTTGAACATTGTAGAATATTCAAGCTAGGCAGAATGTAAAGACACATTTTATTGAGAATTTTCTAAACAATTGAAGAATGAATTACAGTTTACATTAGCGCAAGCCATTACTTAGTACAGCAACACGTTAAAGGTCAGAAAACCTTTCACTTTCAGTGCCAACTTCCGGTAAGTCTTTTAAAAGTATTGAGCATTTAATATTGCCTCGGCTAGAATCGAAAGACCCGACTCAGGCGCAAAAATTAACTTTTTATGGGCTGATGCCAAGTCTAATTGACCAACATAAAAGTACCCATGTACATGTAGTCCATGCAGAAAACGAAGCAATGATGGCATGACATCGTAGAAACTTCATGTCATTAAGGTTCCCAACGCGGCTGAAATGGAGTGTAGAGTACTCAGTTGAGTTTGCCAGGTCTTCCCCAGTGAAATAACAGACGAGCAGCAGACTTCTAAAGACGTCTTGGACTGATCATGGTTCAGGTTAGCCGAGCAATCACAACACTTGAAAGCTAAAAAGGAATGCATGATCGCCTGAGCTAGAGAAACGCGAGCAAAATTACAAATTCGACTACGGAAATGAGATGATAAACTAATTGAAACAAAATGATCGTGACGTACGTCTGATCTTGACTCTGGGGTGAGAATGACTCCAACTTACAAAGGAAAAACTCCGAAAATTTAACTCCTCTTTACGGCCTTGACTATTTCGTTAATAAAACTGATATGTTGGCGTAAACGAGACGCCATACAGTACTTCTATGACGTAAAGGAAACATAATGAAACAGCCTTTTGTGCCGCCAGCCAAAAAAGGATAATTTAAATCACGCAATTAAAATGAAACAAAGCTACAACAAAAGAGAACAAAGAGTGATTAAATGTTTTAAAACTTTCCTTTGACTTCGTATCAAGTAACGTCACATCATGTTGTTTTACTTTCGCTAATTTTCTTGCTTTATAAAATTA
>JAHPZR010041180.1:0-2500 GCA_019787425.1 Platygyra sinensis | reverse complement strand
TAGCTTTGTTTCATTTTAATTGCGTGATTTAAATTATCCTTTTTTGGCTGGCGGCACAAAAGGCTGTTTCATTATGTTTCCTTTACGTCATAGAAGTACTGTATGGCGTCTCGTTTACGCCAACATATCAGTTTTATTAACGAAATAGTCAAGGCCGTAAAGAGGAGTTAAATTTTCGGAGTTTTTCCTTTGTAAGTTGGAGTCATTCTCACCCCAGAGTCAAGATCAGACGTACGTCACGATCATTTTGTTTCAATTAGTTTATCATTCTCATTTCCGTAGTCGAATTTGTAATTTTGCTCGCGTTTCTCTAGCTCAGGCGATCATGCATTCCTTTTTAGCTTTCAAGTGTTGTGATTGCTCGGCTAACCTGAACCATGATCAGTCCAAGACGTCTTTAGAAGTCTGCTGCTCGTCTGTTATTTCACTGGGGAAGACCTGGCAAACTCAACTGAGTACTCTACACTCCATTTCAGCCGCGTTGGGAACCTTAATGACATGAAGTTTCTACGATGTCATGCCATCATTGCTTCGTTTTCTGCATGGACTACATGTACATGGGTACTTTTATGTTGGTCAATTAGACTTGGCATCAGCCCATAAAAAGTTAATTTTTGCGCCTGAGTCGGGTCTTTCGATTCTAGCCGAGGCAATATTAAATGCTCAATACTTTTAAAAGACTTACCGGAAGTTGGCACTGAAAGTGAAAGGTTTTCTGACCTTTAACGTGTTGCTGTACTAAGTAATGGCTTGCGCTAATGTAAACTGTAATTCATTCTTCAATTGTTTAGAAAATTCTCAATAAAATGTGTCTTTACATTCTGCCTAGCTTGAATATTCTACAATGTTCAAACAAGAAATAACACGAATTGTTTGAACTGGGTTTTGATGTAGTTAACTAATGAATTATGCTTCCGCTTTAGCCGCTCAACTTTCCAAACGCTGCAGTTTACAGGTTTATGTGCTGGATGCAAACCAAAAACATCCTGGTATCATTATAGACATTGCTGACAGTTTCCTGAGGTGAAATAACAAGATAACCTACCGTAACAGCGGTATATAGACGTCAAAATGACGCGCATTTTAGTGGTTGTATGAAGGGCATTTCGCTTCCGTGTTTCTCTGTCTATACAGCCGTTGCAAAAACGTGAGAGGACTGGGACGAGTTTCTACATTAATTAGGTTGAAATCTAAACATTTCAACTGACATTTTACTGAATGAAAAGCTACTCGGCCTAGTTAAAGAGCTTTCAGCGGAAAATTGTCCAAATGGGAGCCTTGCAAAAGTTACAAAATTCCATACAAACCATGATAGTTTTCTGGCCTGTCTAGACAATTCATACAAACTCTCACGGAACTTTCACATCACTCAGTTATTTTCACGTCAACGGGCGGTATGGGAAAGGAATGCTTGCAATACCATAGCAGACTGGCGCAGTTGATCTCCGTTAAGAAAGGAGAAGATTATTCAAAAACAATCTCCTGGATAAGAGCAAGGACATCTTTCGCTTATTAAGATCCGCACTAATCTGCCTTAGAGGATCAAGAGCTAGAAGAAAAGCTTTTTGCGATTTTAAGAACGTTGACATTGATATTGAAGTTCAAAAAGGAGCCATAATGTAATGTTTAAGAACACTTTATTGCTGTCATCGTGTAAATACAAACTTTTTAAAAACTTTTTTTTTCGTTAAAATGAAGCTTTTAGTATATTTCTATATTTTTAAATTGTAAATAACATTTTTAGCTTATTAGTATAGTACAATTCAGGCATTTGCATACCTTTTTTATTATTGATGTTTAAAACTCTAGCTTTGAATTTTTAAAAACCAACTTTATTTCAATCTTGTAAGTAATTATCGTGAAGTTTTAATAAAGCCGATTATTATTTTTTTAAAAAAAAAATTATTATTATTATTGTTATTATTATTATTATTATTATTATTATTATTATTATTATTATTATTATTATTATTATTATTATTATTATTATTATTATTATTATTATTATTATTATCCCTTCTGCAGAAGTTTTTAAATATTTAATAAAGCACTACCCCTTGGCGTTTGGTGAATTAAGCTGCCGAGATGAAGTTGAGTGTCAATCATGCTGGACTGTACACACTGACTGGCTGTGTGAATGAAGGACTGGCTTTAAAACTCAGTAAGCTTCGTTTCAATGATTTGTATCTGTTAAAGGAAATAATTGCGATCGAAATCCAGCACAACTTTCTATGCCAAACTAGTCGGAATGGGCGCTTTCGCTTTCAGCAAGACCACTTGTACTCGAGCTGGAGCTGAACTCCGTCTCTCCCCATTCCTCGCTTTCTTGTCGTTTCATCGTGGACAGGTGATCAATGCGCCTTTGGGCACCAGCACGTTCAAGGTCGAATCCATGTTCTTCGATGAGGGCCATCGCCTTTTGCGCTTTCTTCATTGCCATGGGAACATTATGTTGATAACGGTACACATCAGATTGCAACACAAAACATTTTATTCTTGT
>JAHPZR010041179.1:2500-12500 GCA_019787425.1 Platygyra sinensis | reverse complement strand
AAAGAGTTTCCTTAATTTTACACTGTAAGTCGGACTTTCCAGTAGCGATGATTTCAAAATGGTCCCATTTGATGTTGTGACCGGTAGAGATTACATGGTCAGCCAAAGCGGAAGCGTGACAATCTTGTGTGAGAGCCTTAAAATGTTCAGTCTTCCTATCATGTAATCGTCGTTTAGTTTTTCCGACATAGAAAGAATCGCAGTCCCAGCAACCAGCCTTGCACACTACTTTCGATATTTGAGAGTGGCTAAAACGGTCTTTGTATGGAAAGAAAGACTTAACCCTGCATGTATTATTAAAAATAACCCTAAGATTGACAAAACCGTAAAATTTACTAACACAAGATTTAACACATCGCGAAAACGAAACAATGATGGCATGACATCGTAGAAACGTCATTATATTAGGGTTCCCAACACGGCTGACATGGGTGTAGAATACCTGAGTTCGCGAGGTCTTCCCCAGTGAAAAAACAGACGAACCGCAGACTTAAAAGACGAATTGGACACTTGAAAACTAAAAAAGAATGCAAGACTGCCTAAGCTAAACAAACGAGCAAATTTACAAATTCGATGACGGAAATGAAAACGAAAAACTAATGGAAACTAAGTGATGACGACTTACGTCTGATCTTTATTCCGGGATAAGAACTGACTCCAACTTACTCCGGAAATTGAAATATTCTTTACGGCCTGAAATCTCCGATTAAAACTGGTACGTTAACGTAAAAGAGACCCAATATACCTCTATTACCGAAAGGAAACTGAATTAGACGGCTCTTTATAGTGCGGCCAGCCAAAAAAGGATAATCTAAATCATGCAATTAAAATGAAACAAGGCTACATTAAGGAGGCTCGAAAGGGTTTTTCGTTGCTATATTGCTTGTGAAACGATGGAAGATTACAAAGAAGGATGTTTAATGGTGTGGGCAAACTATATGTCTCCTTGCAACTCTATTGTTGGGCTATACTTTAAGGGTACTTGTGACGTCATATCAGTTACCATGGCAACGCACGAGGTCCACAAAAGCGTCCTCTAAATTTCAGGTTTTGTAAATTATCTGAGAAACTAATTCGGTGACCTACCATTTTTATTTCTTTGTTGGAAAGTTCCCTAAATTCTTTAACTTTTCAGACAGTATGAAAAAATTCTATCTAGTAGAATTAAATGTATTTAAAGAAAACGCGTTTTATGGCTTACAGAAAATTCCACTAGATAATTTTCCCCGAAACTTTTATATCTGAAGTGCCATTGCGAATGGTGCGTGCATGCAAAAAATCAAGATAGGTCACCGAGCGAACTTTCGAGCTAAAAACAAATGTTTTCTGCAGATTTTATTTCCGGTTCCCGCGATTTTTGCGCAGCATTAACTTCCGGTGTGCTGATTTTAATACTGGTTCAGCTGACGCGTGCATCTTAGTTATGGCGTGTGTAGATTGCGCGCGCGCGTGCAGCTAAAAACCCTTTCGAGCCTCCTTAAAAGAGCACAAACAGTCATAAAACTGCTGTTCCAAGACCAAACTAGACCCACAGGGCTGAGCCAGGCCAGGCTGAAAGAATGGCTATCCTGCATGCTCCATATTGAAATAATCAGTCGCTTGAAATGATTTCAGAAGTTTGAATTTAATTCCCTTTAGTTCCAGACGCTTTCAGACTCATTCAGATACTCTCTGACTTACAATTCAAGTTGCTATGTTAGGCTCATAATACGAGTACGGCGCCTTCAAGTTAACCGGGTTTATAAACGACTACCTAACAAGTTTTTGCTGTCTTATTATTTTCAGGATACGACTAAGCAATCTCGAGTATCTTGATTTTGTCTTGAATCTACGTCCCTCATACATTACAACGGAGCTCGAAGCAAACAGCGATGGCAATTTCAAGAAACGATTCTAAAATTCATGATGCCTGTTGTGCGGAACTTAATAGTGTTCCTAAAGACCTCACAGGACAAGCTCTAACGCTTCATAGTCACGCTAATGGCCAACAAACGCAACAAAACACGGAAGAAATTTGCAATACTGAAATCATAAGCAGGAATTGTAAATCACATATGAATCACGAATCAACGGCTAACGTGGAAATCAAGCTACAGGAAACTGAAATTTGTATCAATGTTTCAGGATGTTCTGTGGCTCAATTTGGCTCTGATACCAAAGCCGTGCAAGTGCAGAGCTGCAAATTGTGTAGCAAGAACTGTTACACCTCGTCAGATGAAGAAAGCGAGGCAGCGGTCCCGTTTAAGATTTCAGAGGTGCAAGCGGATAGCCAGGCGCATGTTAACACAATGATTTATTCACCAATGCCAGTTATTCCAAAACGTGGCTGCATGGAAACTTCGCAGTATTTCTTTATTATAACAGAACTGAAAGAACTGCAAGATAGAGGTGACTTCGATGGACATGAGCAGAAGGTAGAAAACCAGATGGCGAAATTGAAGACTGAAGCAGATTCTGATATGGAAATGAGTTTGCAGATTGAGCGAGCAATGGCGCTATATTTTCAAAACAACGTAAAAGATGCAAAGAAAATTTTAAAGATTGCGATAAAACAAGAAAAACAATTGAAAAATCCAGGCATTCTAGTAGGACGGGCCTTAAACCTTCTAACAGCGGTGTACAAACGTCAAAAGAAATTTGGTAACGCAATGGAATGTGTGGAAAGAGCGCGCGCTTGTCTTGAAGGTCAGGACTCGCCGGATGATAAAGCGGAGTTACATCATAGTTATGGCGCCTTAATTACAGCTCTACCAGCTGCGAAGGAGCCTGAAACTGCGCAAGCCACTAAGGAAGAAGCTTACAAATCTTATCAAATGGCAGGCCACTACACAGCGAATGATGAATTTCAAGAGTATGTTCATGTCAAAATGGCAGCATTGCTGCTAGGATCGCGCTCCAGAGGAAAAAGAATCGTAGACAAAGATGAGGTTATGAATGCAAAGAAACACCTTGACTTTGTTGAATTTAAAGTAGCTGATAACATGGCGTTAGGAACAAGAATAAAACTTCTTCTGTTGCGATCTGATCAGTGCCTTTACGAGGATAAAGTTGGCATGGCAATGGAGAAAGCTCAAGAGGCGAACGCACTCATTCACCGACATGGATTCGAGCTTGAATTTGCTCCTGCCAAAAGTCGTATTGACTTCTTGTCCACGATGCTAGGGCAAGAAAACCGGGGATGGCAAGAGACGGAGTTCAGCTCGAGTACGAAAGTCTACCTTGCTGAAAGCGAGAGCGCACAATCCGATTAGTTTGGAAAATAAAGATGTGCTGGATCAATCGATCGTAGTTCCTTTTACATATTAGGCAAATTATCAAAACGAATCTCGCTCAGGTTGAAGGTCATACTACTCCAGTCCATCATTTACACAGCCAATCAGTGTGTGTGCTCCACCATGATTGACACTTAACTTCTTCTCAGCAGCTCTATTCGCCAAACGCTGAATGCGGAGCGCTTTAGTGAACATTTGAGAACTTCTGCATAAGGGATAATTGAAATTATATAGTAATAAGAAAAGTCAATATATGTGTCACTCAGCCTTTAAAGAGTAAAAAAGAAATAACATTCAGTAATAGCGAATCTTTTGAGTTTAACTTTTTAGTAATTTTAGAAAAGAGAGAGCGAACTGAAAGTTTTTTTTTAAGGAAACAGCTCGCCTATGGCTCCCTCCACTCGGCTTCATTGTGATCCGTAATTTGAATCAGGCAGCCTGTAATGTTTATTCGCCAAAAGCTGTTGAAATATTAATACTCGAAAAATGTTACAGGTATTGTTTTCTTCATTGTGTGGAATTTGTAAAATACATTTTCTTTTGGTTGTTTCGAAGCGTTGGATTCGAAGGGAATGTTAAGTATGCTAAAATTGCGTCAGCCATGGAAGGCGCCGACTTTGCAGTTTTCACTTTTGCTATGTGACAACTAAGATAGCTTACTTTGCAAGTTTATTTCTACAGAAGCGACGGTCCTAAATTTATTTGCAATTTTGCGAGTATTTCTTGTGGATTTAGGCAATTGAAACGCTGAATTCTTTGGCTGTTTTATCGAAGCGAGTTAAGAGATTTGAAGGAAAATAAATATTTGCTGCGGTAAACAAGACGCTCTCCAGAACTTGCAGCGTTTATGTCAGTACTAGTACCCTGGTCCAGAGGTTTTTCTTGATTTTTCTTCTTTTCGCGAAACAACGCACCGCTTCGCTTCGCGGCTCTCTCGCAGCTCTCTCGTGCTGAGAAAAATCAAGGAAAACCTCTGGTACCAGGGTACAGTGCTAGGGAAAAAAAAACAACAACCAATCTAAAATTAGCCGTGGATAAGCACTGTATGACTCACGTGACTACTTTGCTTGTCCTTTACTCATGGCACCAACAAACTAAATTTTGACTTTTAGTCTAAACAAGAAAGCTGCATAATAACAGGTTATTATTAGTGGGGTACTCTTTTCCTTTTCGTATCATCCATACGATATGTCTCGAGCGAACTTCCAAGATTAAGAGCATTGCGTCATCATAGTTTTCACAAAGGCTACGAGCGTCCGCTGATCGGTTAAGCTGGCGTCGCGAGAAACCGAAAGAGACAAAGAAAGAAACAAGGAAGAGAAATACACTCCATAAACTATAAACACGCGTCATTTTACGCGTATTATACAACTATTACGGTAAGCTATCTCACCATTTTTCCTCGGGAAACTGTCAGCAATGTATTTAATGATACCAGGATGTTTTCATTTGTTTTCCAGCACATAAACTGTGGCGTTTGCAAAATGCAGTAGCGAAAGCGGAAGCTCGTGTCAACAGTTGGCTCAGATTCAAAACTCAGATTAAACAATTCCTGTCATTTCTTGTATATTCACGCTAGGAATAACGCGAGGACACATTTTTTGAGCAGTTTATATTAAAATTATTAAAGAATGGCTTACGTTTGAGTGCGAGTTCCGGTGAAACAACTGATCGAGACAATATAACAAACAAAAACTTTCACTTTCAGTGGCAATTACCGGCGAGTGTTGTTTTTTTAAAAATATATTCAACGCTATTTGCCTTCTAGAGGGGCCCGAATGCCATTCAGGCGCCATGCTTTCTTTGGGCCAATGTTAATTCTAATTTGACCATTTCAAAATGCTTATTCAGGCGACGAAATGTTAAAGAAGAGGTTAAAATAATTTGTGCACTGTTAAAATGTATCAATTAAAATAGGTCCAGCGTATGAAAACCGAAGTTCGACATATGAATGAACAGCTAGTTCCTGGCGAATGAGCCAGGCCAGCTTGAAAATATGGCTAATCCACTCGATATTGAAATAATTGTTGGTAATTAAATTTCAGACGCTTACTGAATTTTCAATTCAAGGTGTTTTGTTTGGGCTCCTGACATTACAACGCCTGAATAGGGCTTACTAAAACGACCACCTTAAAGTAACCTGCTTTTGCTGTCCTATTTTCAGGCGACGACTAAACAAATAAACAAGCTTGATTTTCGAATCTACGAATATTTAGTCTCTTTTAGGTTACGGCGAAGGCTAGTAACTTGTAAGGATTTCAGAAGTGCCTCAAATTACAACTGAAATCGAAGTCAACAGCGATGGCATTGTCAAGAAATTATTCTAAATATGATGATGGCTCCTTTGTGGAATTCAAGGATGATTCTGAAGACCTCACAAGACAAACTCTGACCCTTTATAGTCACACCAATGACCAACAATCACGAGAGAACACAGAAGAAACTTGCAACGTTAAAATCATCAAGGGTGAGGGAAATAAAATTGATATCGTTGTTTCAGGATGTTTTGTGGCTCACGTTGGCTCTGATACCAAAGCAGTGGAAGTGCAGAGCTGCAAATTGTGTAGCAAGAACTGATATAGCTCGTCAGATGAAGAACGCGAGGCAGCGGTCCCGTTGAAGATTCCAGAGGTGCAAGCAGATAGCCAGGCGCATGTTAGCACATTAATATGTTCACCAATGCCAGTGATTCCAAAACGTGGCTGCATGAACACTTCTCAATATTTCTTAATTATAACGGAGCTGAAACAACTACAAGGCACAGGATACTTCGATAGAAGCAGACTCTGACATGGAAATGAGTTTGCAGACTGAGCGAGCAATGGCGCTATATTTTCAAAATAACATTAAAGATGCTAAGAAAATTTTAAAAATTGTGATAAAACAAGAGAAACAACTGAAAAATCCAGGCATTCTAGTAGGACGAGCCTTAAATCTTCTAACAGCAGTGTACAAACGTCAAAAGAAATTTGGTAACGCAATGGAATGTGTGGAAAGAGCGCGCGCTTGTCTTGAAGGTCAGGACTCTGATTATGATAAAGCGGAGTTACATCATAGCTATGGCGCCTTAATTACAGCTCTACCAGCTGCGAAGGAGCCTGAAACTGTCCAAGCCACTAAGGAAGAAGCTTACAACTCTTATCAAAGGGCAGCTGACTATAATGGTATAAAGTATGTTAGAGTCAAAATGGCGGCCCTGCTGTTGGAATCCCGCTCCAGAGGAGAAATGACGGTACATTTGCCCCGCAAAGCCAGAGAGGATCTTATGAAAGCAAAGAAACACCTTGACTTCGTTGAATCCAAATTAGCTGACAACGAATCGTTAGGAACAAGAATAAAATGTTTTGTGTTGCAATCTGATGTGTACCGTTATCAACATAATGTTCCCAATGAAGAAAGCGCAAAAGGCGATGGCCCTCATCGAAGAACATGGATTCGACCTTGAACGTGCTGGTGCCCAAAGCCGCATTGATCACCTGTCCACGATGAAACGACAAGAAAGCGAGGAATGGGGAGAGACGGAGTTCAGCTCCAGCTCGAGTACAAGTGGTCTTGCTGAAAGCGAAAGCGCCCATTCCGACTAGTTTGGCATAGAAAGTCGTGCTGGATTTCGATCGCAATTATTTCCTTTAACAGATACAAATCATTGAAACGAAGCTTACTGAGTTTTAAAGCCAGTCCTTCATTCACACAGCCAATCAGTGTGTACAGTCCAGCATGATTGACACTCAACTTCATCTCGGCAGCTTAATTCACCAAACGCCAAGGAGTAGTGCTTTATTAAATATTTAAAAACTTCTGCAGAAGGGATAATAATAATAATAATAATAATAATAATAATAATAATAATAATAATAATAATAATAATCTTTATTAAATCTTATAAAATCCTAAATATAAAGCTTTGATATGTTTTTAGAACATGCGTTTCTCTGCTAAAATAAGTTTCACACAATTTCTTGATATACAATTTAAATAAGGTAACTAAATGTAGAAAATCTAAAGGAGCTGTATAAAAGGAAATAATCAAATAGTAAAATGTAATAAATATTTAATTGTCTCAACAAGCGTGCTGTATGGAGTTCGAAAGGCATTTCAGCGATAATAATAATAATAATATAATAATAATAATTTTTTTATAAAATAATAATAACTTCATTAAAACTTCACAATAATTATTTACAAGATTAAATAACAATAATTACTTACAAGATTGAAATAAAGTTGGTTTTTAAAAATTCAAAGCTAGAGTTTTAAACATCAATTAATAAAAACGGGTATGCAAATGCCTGAATTGTACTATACTAATAAGCTAAAAATGTTATTTACAATTTAAAAATATAGAAATATACTAAAAGCTTCATTTTAACGAAAAAAAAAGTTTTAAAAAGTTTGTATTTACACGATGACAGCAATAAAGTGTTCTTAAACATTACATTATGGCTCCTTTTTGAACTTCAATATCAATGTCAACGTTCTTAAAATCGCAAAAAGCTTTTCTTCTAGCTCTTGATCCTCTAAGGCAGATTAGTGCGGATCTTAATAAAGCGAAAGATGTCCTTGCTCTTATCCAGGAGATTGTTTTTGAATAATCTTCTCCTTTCTTAACGGAGATCAACTGCGCCAGTCTGCTATGGTATTGCAAGCATTCCTTTCCCATACCGCCCGTTGACGTGAAAATAACTGAGTGATGTGAAAGTTCCGTGAGAGTTTGTATGAATTGTCTAGACAGGCCAGAAAACTATCATGGTTTGTATGGAATTTTGTAACTTTTGCAAGGCTCCCATTTGGACAATTTTCCGCTGAAAGCTCTTTAACTAGGCCGAGTAGCTTTTCATTCAGTAAAATGTCAGTTGAAATGTTTAGATTTTCAACCTAATTAATGTAGAAACTCGTCCCAGTCCTCTCACGTTTTTGCAACGGCTGTATAGACAGAGAAACACGGAAGCGAAATGCCCTTCATACAACCACTAAATGCGCGTCATTTTGACGTCTATATACCGCTGTTACGGTAGGTTATCTTGTTATTTCACCTCAGGAAACTGTCAGCAATGTCTATAATGATACCAGGATGTTTTTGGTTTGCATCCAGCACATAAACCTGTAAACTGCAGCGTTTGGAAAGTTGAGCGGCTAAAGCGGAAGCATAATTCATTAGTTAACTACATCAAAACCCAGTTCAAACAATTCGTGTTATTTCTTGTTTGAACATTGTAGAATATTCAAGCTAGGCAGAATGTAAAGACACATTTTATTGAGAATTTTCTAAACAATTGAAGAATGAATTACAGTTTACATTAGCGCAAGCCATTACTTAGTACAGCAACACGTTAAAGGTCAGAAAACCTTTCACTTTCAGTGCCAACTTCCGGTAAGTCTTTTAAAAGTATTGAGCATTTAATATTGCCTCGGCTAGAATCGAAAGACCCGACTCAGGCGCAAAAATTAACTTTTTATGGGCTGATGCCAAGTCTAATTGACCAACATAAAAGTACCCATGTACATGTAGTCCATGCAGAAAACGAAGCAATGATGGCATGACATCGTAGAAACTTCATGTCATTAAGGTTCCCAACGCGGCTGAAATGGAGTGTAGAGTACTCAGTTGAGTTTGCCAGGTCTTCCCCAGTGAAATAACAGACGAGCAGCAGACTTCTAAAGACGTCTTGGACTGATCATGGTTCAGGTTAGCCGAGCAATCACAACACTTGAAAGCTAAAAAGGAATGCATGATCGCCTGAGCTAGAGAAACGCGAGCAAAATTACAAATTCGACTACGGAAATGAGAATGATAAACTAATTGAAACAAAATGATCGTGACGTACGTCTGATCTTGACTCTGGGGTGAGAAATGACTCCAACTTACAAAGGAAAAACTCCGAAAATTTAACTCCTCTTTACGGCCTTGACTATATTTCGTTAATAAAACTGATATGTTGGCGTAAACGAGACGCCATACAGTACTTCTATGACGTAAAGGAAACATAATGAAACAGCCCTTTGTGCCGCCAGCCAAAAAAGGATAATTTAAATCACGCAATTAAAATGAAACAAAACTACAATAAAAGAGAACAAAGAGTGATTAAATGTTTTTAAAACTTTCCTTTGACTTCGTATCAAGTAACGTCACATCATGTTGTTTTACTTTCGCTAATTTTCTTGCTTTATAAAATTATAAAAGTTAAAACAATTTATGCATGGTAAAAAGACATAAGCTGATAAAGGTCCAGCATATGATCACATGCAGCATATGAACACTGGCATCTGAACTGAACCGTGCTGTTCCAAGATCAAACTAGACTCAGAGGGCTGAGCCAGGCCAGGCCAAAAAGAACGGTTAACCCGCTCCATATTGAAATGATCAGTCGCTTTAAATGACTTCAGAAGTTTGAATTTAATTCCCCTTTGTTTCAGACGCTTCAGATTCATTCAGATACTCTCTCATTTACCACTCAAGGTGCTATGGCTCATGATAAGTACTACGGCGCCTTAACAGCGCTTATAAAACAACACTTAACAAGTTTTTGCTGTCTTATTATTTTCAGGAGACGACTAAATGAATAAGCAGTCTCGAGCACTTTGATTTTGACTTGATTCCACGAATACATAAAATACTCGGCTGAGAGGATTTCAGAAGTGCCTCAAATTACAACTGAGCTCGAAGCAAACAGCAATGGCAATTTCAAGAAATGATTCTAAAATTCATGATGCCTGTTGTGCGGAAATTA
>JAHPZR010041172.1:0-19724 GCA_019787425.1 Platygyra sinensis | reverse complement strand
AGTGGAACAAATAAACATTTTAAAAATGTAGCAAAGTAGTCTCAGATTATGGGAACGAGGTGGTAAGAGGCAGCGTGCTACCATAAAAGATTTAAAGGCAGTGCGAGTTAATCGTGTTAATTTCCTTGCACTCTGATTTTCTTGAAATCCCAGTGAAAATCGAATCAGTTTTAACTGTAACTATGAAAAGCCTCACTGTCTTTGCTGCGTTGTTTTTTCATGGCCTTAGCCGGCGTTTCATACTGGTATTGCCGCTCCGTATTTAAATCATTGTGCACTATGTCACTGACTTAGTTTTCACTTTTTTCACTGATACGCCGGCACATTTTCTTGACGAGCTTTCAATACCATTCTATATAATATGATACTTTTTTGCGTCGACTGTACACTTAGCTATTGTAATTCAACATTTACCAGATGTTTATTTTGATTTACGCGGTGACGAGGCCAATTCTCCGAGGAACGGGTTAGGTCTCAGTGACATTTACGACGACACCAGATACGAGGATGTCTTGGAAAGCCAAAGAGAAGCTTGATTCAACTGTCGATGGTAAGGCAGTTAAGAAAAAACGTTATCACATCCAGAGAAAGTGACATGCCCGTGACTTCGTAGAATTTCAGGATTTTTCTGTTTTGGGGGGAGGGGTGGGGGGGTGGGGGAAAGAATACTCATGAAAAGAATAACGAGTAAAAATTCACAGAAAATCCAATCACGCCCTGCTTGATCAGTGGCAAGGTTAAGTCTCGCAGTATGATAGTTTTTAAGAATCAAACGATAACCGTTTTAATTTTCCCCTGCTTTAGTATAAATTCTTGATCCTGTCTGTCCATGGAAGATAAGATCAAGAATCCTCTCTTATGCTAAGTTCTACAACATTTTTGGCTCGATTCAGTCAGTCAAGAGCTCACTGACCAGGAATGAGTAGTTTTCTTCTTTGTCATGGTCAAACCAGCCCAACGCGAAAAGAGTAAACGCTGACATTACAGGCCCCAAAACATTTTTATTTTTTGTCTAGGTTTTTGGCCATTTGTCAGTCTGTTGATAGGGTTCAAAGCCAACTAAAAAGTTTTGAAAACATAATGTGGTTCAGAACACTATACACAGATCTCTTTTTAAAACTTTGCTGAACGTTGCGTCTTATCAGGTTTATCAAAATTTGCGGAAAATATGAACATTTACGGTGTCATTTTTGAATTATAAGCCCCCAAAGCTGTTATTAAGGGTGTTTTTTAGTAGGTCAAACTGTTGCTATGGTAATCCATTGTGTTACGAAAATGATAACAACGTGTCTCACCAATGACTGGGCAGTTCGTTGATAGGATGATTCTAGCATCAAGTAATTAAGAGTGGTTATGATTACCCATCAAAATCTAACTGCTGGAAACTGTTTTAGCTATTTTGTTGACAAATTAATAGAAAATCTGATAAGCATTTGCCTCGGCAAATAATTTCCATCTGAAATAATGTACCGGAAACCTATTACCCTTTCTTTCCTTCTCCAGGTGCAAAATGTTAGATCTTGATAACCGTTCCCAAATTTGTCGTTAGCGTATTTCTGTGCGCTATTGGCTGTGTATCCCTGCCATTCACAGCTTCACAGCCTGTAGACACAAGGAATGTATGCAAGTGTTGAGAACAACACTCTTAGCTTGAAAATAAAGAACACGCATTTAAAGCATCATTGTTCTGAGTAATCCTACACCCAGACCTGCTTTGACACTTGTCATGCTCCATTAAAGGCAGCTAAAGTATAGGCAGCATAGGTAGATTTTTATTTCCTGTATAGGTGACTAGAATATATCAAAAGGGGTGTACTTTCATCTTTTGGCAATGAAGACTATTATTAATTCTATTATTATTATTATTATTATTATTATTATTATTGTTATTATTATTATTATTGTTATTATCATTATTATCATCATCATCACTATCACTATCATTATCATTATTATGATTATATTTTTTGGTTGGCTATTTGCTGTGATCACTAGACCTATAAATCTATTTCAAAATTATCCTTGCAAAATTTTTTGACTTCATTGTTTGACTCGAGGAAGAAGTCCTTCGGCGAGCCATGTTCAGAAGGATTTTTCACGATATCTGAGCCACCCCTATATTCACATCACATATAGAATAGTTCACAACAATTTCTTGTAGGCAGAAAATCAAAATAGAAACCTAATTTTTTAGTACAGTTACGGAAATAGCAGGTAGGACAAAATGTAAAAACCTAGCTGACCTGGGACCATAAAAACGGAGCTTAGTGCAAATGTGTCCCCATGATGGTGGGGTTCATTGGTACACGAGTGACCCTCTATGACTAGGGGAAGAGAGTTATCCTTCCCCTGCTATAGGAGCCCCTTTTATCGTTCTTTGATAAAGTCAGTATCTAGGAAAAACGGCTGCAGTGTAAGTTACTCTAGGTACAGTTGAAGGTAGGATGACTTTACGTGCAAACTTAGTTTTTCCAGGAAAGTCTCCCAGAAATATTTCTGAAAAGACCAATAATCTGTTTCGAATCCTACTATATTACCCATGCATTGTCCTGATTTTCGCCTACACATACAACAAAAAGGATGAAATGGGTTCAGGCCCTTTGTGGGGTGGGGTTAACACCGAAGGAATCGAAAGAACAAAAGAATGCGTTTGACACGAGTTGTGATGAATTTTACTTGATCACTCTTATTTGACTGCATACTTCTTTTGTCTCGTATATTCTTGCAAACAACAATAACAAGTAGCTTTATTTGCATAACCATAAACACTTTACAGTACTGCAAAATCAGCTTATCAACTGACAAGAAAGAAAACGTAATAAGACATCAGTAATCTTCCAGTTTCTTCAGTTGCGGCAGTAACAAAGATGAGCAAAGTTGGCCACACACCTGTCAAGTAAACAAAACGTATTTCACGAACAAAACCATACACTAACAGCTTTTTGTTAACCTCCTTAGTATGGCAGTAAGAATCTTATTGAAAACCAAGCGCGAACGCCATATTTTTGGAGAATATCGGCCCGAGGTCTTGACCGTGGGTACGAACCGAGATCAGCAGGGTCCGTACAAAAAGACCGATGGTCGATGGACTCGAGGTCCTTAACACTGCTTTCATAAATGAGATTCCGTCTTCATTCATCGAATTGAATGAATCACATATTTCTTTTTTCTTTAAAAAAAAAACGTATTGACGGATTGGATCTTGATGACATGGACTCAAAGGACTTAATAAATATACCCTTCCTTCAAATCAGATCCAGATTGTTGTATATGCAGGGTTGAAACATGTGTTTTTGGTCAGCATCTTTAGATTACTTTGAGTTAACGCTTCTTACAAGAAAATTAAAGGGGCATTGTCACGCTATTTGGCAACTTTACAAAAAGCTAGAAGGTGCCTTCACATCATTTGAATTCCAAAACTAATGATCTGGGTTTGTTATTTAAAACTATTTGAAGGTACTGAAACAGTTTCCTGTCGCCTGTCGCTACGGATGGCACGGATGGAACTGGATTGAAATTTGAAAAATTGGCCAATTTTTTCAAGTTTTGATGCCACGAGTTCCAAAAATCTTCAAGAAATTTGTTATGGTTAGTCCTCTCTGATAAAATTCATTTGATATCTTCGCCGTAGCTTTACAGAAGCTTTTTGTTTATGATTAAAGCCTTAAAGCAGTGATTTTAGCACAGAATTGACCTAAAACAGCAAAAGTATCATGACAGTGCCCCTTTAAGCGACTTTCAAAAGAGAAACTAATGATTCAAGCCCAATCCTGACACATGCATATTCGTTTTAAAAGAGATTTGTTTTTTTGTTTAGTGCTTGCGTATGACAGTGTACTAGACACACCACTCATCTTTTTCCTCCTTCTAGAATACTATTTGCTGATTGTCACATATACATGTGTATAAATGAAAAAGGAATGCCGCACTTTCGAAATATAATTAATCCACGAATAAAAAGTGAAGTCATTTCTTCAGCAAATTTAACCGCTCACGACAGCAGCCTACAGTAGCTGTCGTCAAACTCTCGAAGTACAAAGCGTTCACTAACAAAGATTACCAACTAAGCTTTCACTTGGTAACTGTATTTACCTCTTCCATTTGCAACAATAGACGCAGGGAACCTGAAGACGGGCACGCTTGGAAAGAACCTCTGCCGGGAAACGGTTACGATCTTTTCCATGCTGATTCGCCAAGAATTCGTACTCTTCAGAGACCACTGTATCATCGTTTTCATTTGCGAACGCAAGATCCATTCTAACATCATCGTTGGCGTTTGCGTGAGCCTCTTGGTGATTCTGAAAGGGTGTTCTGTACCCCTCAATTGAGCTGTCATCGTTTTCACTGAAATCGAGCTGGTAACTGCGATCTGTTCCCGGCTGATTCGCCAAGACTTCATACTGTGCGGAGATCGCTGTATCATCGTTTTGATTTGCATGCACCAAACCCAGTCTAACTTCATCGTCGATGTTCGAGTGAATCTCTTGGTGATTCTGCAAGGGAGGTCTATACCCTTCAACCGAACTGTCACCATTTTCATTGAAATCAAACCCAGTATCGTCATCCGTGTTGATTACTTCCTCGTTGGAAAACAAGCCGTTTTCATAACGGTTCTCAAATGGTGACGCGTTTCCTTCGTGCATGCTGTCATCATCTTCGGTGGTCACCATTTGGCGAACTCCCTCTGGTGAGTAGACTTCGTCCTCTTCATTCGTGTGACTGCCTGTATGATGGATGTTAAATCGGTCTTCGTATCCTCCCAAAGAGCTGTCGTCGTTAACGTTCTCGTCGTTATCAGACTCACGTGGCATGTAAGCCCGCTTTGCGACATCATACGCCATGTAGTCAGTAAGACGGTCTAAAGTAAAAACAGAGATAATTCATCTAAAGAAGGGACGTCATGGCTGTCAGTTATAGTCTTATGCGTTTCATCAGTGCACTGTTAGCTAGGCTACAAGTGATTTTCTATTTTACCACGCCCAAATTCAAGTGGAATTAGCCAACAGAAACCAGTCAGTCTGCTGAGTAGGAGTAAAACCTTAAGCTTGCATTGCGAGGCTGCGTTTACAGAGGCGTGGTTTCAAATCAACAAGGCTAGATCCTACCGAAACTGTATCAAAGAGGACATTCTTTTGAAATGTTTAGACGAAAATAATTTATTCGTTTTCTCGGCTGTTACGTTACTGATGGTCTCGACAAGTTTTGTCACCAGGAATCAGGAGACGATTATAGCCGGCTTGAAGCCTCGTCATTTTGGTTTGAAAGTGGGAAGCATATAAAGATGTCAGTTATTTCATTTATTTGGGCAGACGATTAAGTAGAATTTCTTTAGAGAATACCGAAGAAATACAAAGTCGATAAAAGTGAAGAAACTGTTAATTGGAAATCCGTCAAATTCTACCTCCACAGTTCTCCGGGTTTTATTACGCCAGACAAAAGCGACAAAATGGCATCGGCTGTTAGCCCCGTTTTTACTGCACATGAAACTGTATCGTTTTGAAAGCGCCCCAATTTTGACAGCATTTTCAAAAAATTCGTTGTTCATTATTTATTCCATCGTTGCCATGTAAACGGAAGGCGTAATTGCTTCAGATGCAGTTACAAGTGAAACCGCGTCCGTGCAAATGGAAAGGAAAAGTAAATAAATTTTCGCGCCATAAACACAGCTGCTACACTAATCGTCTCAAGTCAGTTGCTGTGGTTTTTGCTCTAAAAGTATCAACCTCAAACAATAGCCCTTTTCACGGTTAGCTTTGCTCATTTGCATTACAATAAAATCTAGCATGTATGCGAGGCAATTTCGGGCTATTTCGCACTTTTAGCCCGAAATTGCCTCGCATTCACGTTGGATTACATTGTAATGTAAATGAGAAAAATTAACCGTGAAAAGGGCTATTCTATGTTGTTTAACCCAAATTCACCCCGTTGTAAGAAAAATTTTATCTAAGCCATTTTTCAACCACAAACCGTTAAAATAGAGAATACAAAACACTTTTTGTGGTTTAGCGTCCATTATTAGCGTGAAGAGGTCAGGGTGGAACCATGTTATACTTCTCTTTCCAGGGGTTTAATGCCACCACCCTATATAAAGCGAGGGAGAGGAGAGTTCAAAGACTTAACTAAACTAAAGCAAACATGAACCACACCGGAGAATTTTCATTCTCAGAAAAAGCATAGTTTAGTATTTAAGTTAAAGACCTTTACAGCAATGTTAGAAATTTAATTAATTTCGCACTAAAAGCAAGATATTAAATTGATCGAAAAAAGTATCAAAAAAATATACTGTAGCTTTTTAATTTATGCCAGTTTTTTCGCATTGAACAATGTAACTTCGTCTTATTGAAATATCGCTGCACCATGATTATAAATCTGGAAAACGAGCTTTATAAAATGGTTTTCCTCAACGGCAAAACAATTACGAAATATTGTTTTTCTAAAATAAAAATCTTAAATTCTCAGATGCGTGCAATTTACTTACTTGAAGCTGCAAACTTCGAAGGTCGTCCACTGACTTGAGAGATAAGAAAAACTATCATTGATAATGTTAAGAAACTAGCCATGTTAGTATAGAATATAGATCATACAATGTTTCTATGATCGTACAGGCGTTTGCACTTGTGAGGGACAATAAGCGTGGTGCAAGACTTAAATTTCCCGCAGCACCTGCCAATAAACCACAGGCTGCAATGAAAGACAATAATGCTTCATTAAGGATTTCTAAAAAGTTCTAAATCTTTTAAGCGCCTGAAGACTTTTTTTATGAGTGTTAATTGCTGCACAAAACGGTTTTTGCTTCTTTAAAATATTTAAAGCTCCTTCCATGAAGTATTGAACAAAAGTCAAGTCGCGTCTGTTTTTCTTCGCAATTTAGGATCTGCAAAATATACAATGTGTTATGCGAATGGGCAGGTGTCCGAGCGGAGAGTTTTTTGTTGTATCACTGATTTTTTTTAAGAACTGTGAATTTATTTTCCAAATTACCTTGCAAAAGTAGTGTCAAAAATGAGAAAAAAATCAATTCAAAACGTCGTTTTACATAGTCTTAATGACAAATGCCTTGACATCTGAACTTGACCATCACAGTAATATGCCGATCAATTCAGTGAAGCATTTCTTTGTTAGCAAACAGGTTGTTTTCTCTTTGAATCCACCTTTGCATGATCTGTTCATACAAATGCCTCATTATCGTTCACACAGCGGTCTCATTTTTGCGTCCTCCTAGATAAATTCGGAGTTGACACGCAAACTTACCTCATTATGTTCATCTATTGTCAACCTGTCGCCTCTGATGCAGCCGTATTCTAGGTCACTGTAGGTCAAAATGTTAATGAACGACCATGACTGGAAAAAAATTGATATGTACGCACAGGTCTATGTATCAATGGAAGGTCTCCCCCCCCCCCCGCCCCTCCCGCCCCTTTCGCCACAAAAAAAAAAACTATAGGGGTCTCATCGAGATTTGAACTTAGATGGCTGGATTCAGAGTCCAGAGCGCTAACCATTACATTATGGGACCCTTCACATATAATATAACAGTGCCTTAAGGTTAATTGTCTATTGGCTTGTAGCAACATCCGGGAAGTTTGAGAGAGCACATTCAAGACAGGCTGAAACCGTCATATTATAACGAGCATCTAATAGTTCCTTAATTCCAGGACCTCGTGTTTGAAAGGGTGGACAACACTATCTACTGCATTAAACGCCATCGATAAAAGTTTACAAAACAAAGCCCACTATCCAATAGTGATTTATCATGTGCACTGGGTTTTCCAACTGTTCAACTACCTGGGCAAGGTTACAAGAGAAACTGAGAAGTTATACCCTGATTTAATAACTGGAATTCTGCAAACGGAATAATCGTGATCAATAAATGTAGTTCAGTAATTTCTTTGCAATCCAAGAATCCCCTTAAAACTGACAATGCAATTGTCTCTTAAATCTGAAAGCTTCTGAGATTGGATCGCTGGATTCAGAATCCAGAGTGGATCTCTCGCGTTTGCGTATTCGCTATGAAAGAAATACAAATAAAATTTTCATTGCTCAACCCGCATATGTCGGGCTCCTCAGTAAAAACACTTACGAGGAGAGAATGAGGGATGACATTATCAGGAGAGTAGAAGGGAAAACGAAAAGTAGCTAGAGAAGCGAGCAGTGTTTAGAAAATACTACAATAATAATATTTGTATTCTTTTATAGGTCACACTTCTCAACTCAGTGCGCGTAACAGCACTGAAAACATTGATGGAAGCTTTAGGCACTTCAAAATGGTCACGATACAAAGAAAAATGGGATTCTCTCAGGTTCATCATTATCAAGTAGTATTTCCTCGTTCTGGCGCCATACATTGAACTGTTGAAATGCAAGTATGCCTGTTGAATTATATAAATAAAACTTGCCCGATCGTTCTCAGGTACTTTAACCGGGTACTTCCTTTGCCCCTATAAAAAAAAAGAATTAGTCCTGCAGAAAGCTTCACAAAGAAAAAGAAAGAAGCTATTTAATGTGAGGTCCCACCGAGATTTGAACTCGGATCGCTGGATTCAAAGTCCAGAGTGCTAACCATTACACCATGGGACCACAAGTGACAGGAAGAGATACAAAAAAAGATTTAATCAAAATCACCTGTTATGAGAGGGTTTGATGTTGAAATATTGACATTATTAATAAGTGATGGAGTTGTACAAAATTCAGATAATGTCTCCTGTTCCCCCACTTCCCTTAAAGCTTTTTGTGTTCTTCACGGTGAAAACAAATGAATCTGTAGGAATATTATGATTTGTTTAAAGAAACAGTAGTGGCAGATTACTAATTCATAGCTTGCGGCGATACGTTCTTTTGCTGTCAGGAACAGAATCAAACTTAAAGTAGTGTCTGAATGGGCTTCACTGACAAAGGACAAACTGCCAAAAAATAAACGACAACTGACGAAAACTCCAAAATTTATCTGACGACTGACATTAGTAGTAAGATTAACTGACAATTGACAAGATGTTTGAGCCATTTTTATTCGTTTGAATTTCATCGAAAATAACTTTTTGCGTTTGAAATATTACTATATAAATCAATCATTTTAGTTTAATAGTCATGCCGTTGAAATTGTGTTTAGACCGAGGCCATCACACAGAGTTTTGTAGTAAGTCTGTTAATATTAATAACTGATTTGTAATTTAACACATCATACATGATCCTCAATTGAAGACCATGTGCTTCAGGCGACAGGGAGAATGAATTGCCTGGAAATGTCTACGGCTATTACAGCGGTAATATATGTAAATTGAATCGTCTTCCAGTTGTTAAACTTAGAGCAAAATTATCCATAGATGGACAGTGGAGATACCACACGGTCCACACGTGCTCGTAGGGGAAGCAGGTGAGTAATAAACGGTACTGAACATTGTCCCTGGCATTCTGTGTTTGTGAAGCCTTGGACTAGCCTAGAATGGCTCATAGCTACCGGTGCTTATCCCGGTTTCTGTAGCATGAAGCGGCTAGGAGTATTTCTACTCTCTCTGGACGGGATGCTAATCCATCGCAGGTCACTCCCCCGCAATTTGTTAGGTTTTCCCCAACAATTTGCCGGTACCCATTTATATTCCTGGGTGGAGAGAGGCACTGTGAAAGTGTCTTGCCCCAGAACACAACACAGTGTTCCCGGCCAGGGCTCGAACCCGGACCGCTTGCTCCGGGAAAGAGCGCAGTAACCATGAAGCCACCGCGCCTCCCACTTCCTGGCATTCAGTAGTTGCACGTAATTAAGCATAGCAGTATTTTTGACCCTCTTTCGGTTGAATCTGAAAGCCTCTGAACCGCTTGGATCTCTGGATTCAGAATCCAGAGTACTAGCTATTGCACTGTGGGATCTCTCTCGTTTGCGCATTCGCTATGAAAGAAATACAAATAAATTAAAAAATTCCATCAAGAAGATACTTACGAGGAGAGAATGAGGGATGACCTTATGCAGAGAACAAGGGAAAAAGAAAGAGTGGCTAGAGAAGCGAGCAGTATTTAGAAAGTAATAATAATAATAATAATTTCTTTCGTTTTCTTCAATATCAAAATAGTATTATCAAACTGTCCAATAGCAAACTGTCCGATAACAACTTGGCAAGTGCATTAGTGGAAAACAGTAGTTTTTAAACCAATCATAATTCTTATCATTAATATAAATAAAAAATTGTGTACTTCCTTTGCCCCTATATAAAAATTCGAATTGGTCCCTTGGAAAGCTTAACACCGAAAAAAAAATGAGATAAAAAGGTAGGTCCCACCGAGATTTGAACTCGGATCGCTGGATTCAAAGTCCAGAGTGCTAACCATTACACCATGGGACCACAGGTGAAATGAAGTGGTACAAAACCAGATTTAATCAAAACCACCAGTTATGAGGGGGTTTGATGTTTAAATATCAATTTTCTTTGACTGATGGAGTTGACAAAATTCAAATCATGTCTCCTATTCTCCCACTTTCCCTGTTGACCTCGGAAACAAACGTATCTGAACGCCTGTCAAAACCGGCAGGAGTAGTTTGCGGAACGCCGAACGCTGATCGGCAAATGTACTGGTTGTTTGGGGCTAGTATCACTCATGTTTGTTTGTGGTAAGTTTTTAGTCGTTGAAAAAGGCCGAAGAACAGTACAACAAACTGACAAATCCAGCGTTCAGTGTTCTAGTCCTTTACTCCGTTTTATTTCATTTTGGTCATATCTGCCGTCGGGATCAGTGCGCCGTCTATATTTTGTTTTCTAAAATTTATACTGATCCAGGTCTACTAAAGATCCGGCACTCTCATCGGTTTGTTGCTGTAGTTATACAGTTTTAAATTTCATTCAGTGTTCTACCCTTGTTGTTTCAAAACTTTCCTGTCTAAACACTCAGAACCCAACTTAGCCTCAGGTGGTGTAAAAGACAGTCTATTTTAGAAGAGCCAGGGGCACTCTTAGTGCAAAAAAAAGCTTAAAATAATGTGGCAATGCACCTCATTTTTCGTTGTATATGTTCTGCCCTGGCCTGGGTCCACGTCTATGCTTAGGTTGGTCAGCGGTTTTAGCTAAGAGAGTAAACATGGCGCAAAAACATGGCGGTTTGGAGTTTATTAGTATATTCCTGTTTTAATCATAACTAAAAGTTCTAAATCTCTAAGCAACTTTGGGAACGTTTTCATGGTTTAAAAATATTCTTCGTTGAAAGTGCAGTTGCGGATGGAAGTGGCACGAGCGAGATTTCATGGCGAAGACTCGAGATGCGAGTAATTTTCGAATTAGTCTTATCATCTACAATTAATTCGACCTAGTTCTACCAAATACTGAACTTGACTTTTTTAGACTTTTGATGCTTTCTCGGGGAGAATCTGTTTCGGTGTTAAGCCGTGTTAAGTAAAGTTTTTTTCGCAGGGCAAAGCTAGCGATGCATGAAAGCGTAAGTTGCGAGCCGGTAAACGAAAGGTCGGCTGCTCGGGTTTTCCGGAAAACACGCAACAATAACACGCATCTCGAAAGATTATACGATGAAGAAGAAGTTTAATGTAGAAAAACTGCAATTTAGCCTCGCTTGATAGTACTACGGAAACCAAAGAAATTTTACCGACCACTTTGTTTAGATTGTTTATTGTTTAAATAAATTAATTTTTTACGGTTATGTGAGTGATGGTCCCATGGTGTAATGGTTAGCACTCTGGACTCTGAATCCAGCGATCCGAGTTCAAATCTCGGTGGGACCTACTTTTTTTTTTTTTGTTTTCTTTTTCTTTTTCTTTTTCTTTCGTCATGCTTTTTTATCACCCTCTCGTGGTCTCACAGCATTAAAACTAATAAAACTAAACTGAACTAATTCGCAAATGTTTTTACTTTTGGCTTTCCACCGGTATACTTGTTATATCGTGTAGCACGCCGGCGGCAACCCACCATCGTGACCTTTTGTTTTAGAGTAGGAAAGAACGTTCTCGGACAATTAGATTTTAGTTTATTGAATAATCAAATACCTAGAAAAATTCAGTCCGTCAGAACATTCTGCATTCAAAGATGACTCTTTTTTTGTACCTGATACCGTGACAGCAAAACAGGGTATGCAAGCTATACTTAGGAATTTTCTACTACGCCCCGTTTCTTAATAACACACAATGTAATATTCCTACACAGACTCGTTTATTTCGCCGTGATTACTACTGCGCACAACCCGGGCCTTGCAATATTGTTGCTACTTCAAAAAATTTAAAATTTAAATATATAAAGGTCTGGGATTATGTGACGGCCCTTGGGACCCGAAATGTCCTTGATATACCGCCCAGTCCACGGACCTTGAGCGCTTTTAACGTCTTATGGTCCGTAGACTTGGGTGTAAACGAAATTCGTACCAGGTAAAACAGATATATAAATTCAGATCTCTGGGTACTGACCATGGATTTTATTACAGACCTCAAAAAAGCGATCGACGGTCAGTGTAAACTGTAAAGAAACGACCAGTGTACTGCGGACTGCGAACTGTGGACTGCGGACTGCGGACTGCGGACTGCGGACTGCGGACTGCGGACTGCGGACTGCGGACTGCGGACTGCGGACTGCGGACTGCGGACTGAGGGTTACAGGGATCTCGCAGTTTCGTTCTTTTTTAGCGCCTGTGGGCCCCTCGCAGTCTCGGTTTTTTCAAAGACTAATAAGAAAGTATGAAATTTCCAATTTGTTTGTTTATCTAATCCATTCAACCAAAATTTTGGGGTTGAGGTTCTAAAATTTCTTTGTGGTGAATGGATCGCAACGCGCATGGACGGTCTCATTCAATTACGCTTGCAATAAGAGCTTCGCTCTCTGATTAAAATGACAGATGTCTGATTTAGAGTCAGATAACGATTTCAACTTCATCGGTAATATTCTGCGAGCTGTTTCATGAATAGAAATTTATGCCGTATATTTTTAGCAGACCCGGCGTTCCCAATACTTTGCGGTTGAGTTCAAACACTAATTTACAAGGAACATTTGAAATTCCCGCTGGTAATAAACCGCTTTTTAACAGCCAAAACACACACTTAGTTCAGCTATGCGCCTGTTGTAACTACCCATGATCTGAATGTAAGAGTAACACCGATAGATCCGTAGTCTCCTTCGCAGCCGTTATTAGGGTCGTCACGCAACGTTGGTAGGGAAGAAGTGTTGCGTGACGACCCTAATAGACCTATAGATCCCTGTGACAGATCCATGTTGAACATAGAAAGTACCGAACAGTGAGGTACTGGGATTGGAAATGGGTCGGAATGGTCAAACTTTTCCGCTTTTCCGCTTGGACCAAACTGATCCAAAAATTTGGCTGAATGGATCTCGTCCTTGAATCTGAACGTCTCGCACTCCCATTTAAAATTCCTTGAAGTTTCGTTCTCGCAATTTAAAATCTGAGGCACGGTTCAGACGCCGTACTTCACATGAGCCGAATCGAATTCAGTGAACTAAGTTCATGTGATGAAGAACGGCGTCTGAATCAATTCGAAACGGCTGATAAAATTCCTCAGCCGTTCTTCACTCGCTCAGCCGGGAATAACGGCTGTGGACCGGCTGTTTTTCAGACACCCATCTTCGCATGAACCGAACCAAACACATAAACTAATTTAGGACGCGTTCGTTTGGAATCAATCCGGAATAAGAATAATTGGAATAATGCGAGTAAGCGTTTGCTTGGGAGCTATTCTCATTCCGAAATACCTGGATTTCTATTCCGGCTCTTCTGCTCCCAGGAGCAGAATAGAATAGCCAGAATATATTCTTATTCTGGAATATCCCAAACGAACGCGCCCTTAATGTATTTTCAATGTATTGACAGCAAACACAGGGGCGGGTCCCGGATTTTTGTCAGGAGGGGGTGCATCTCTAAGGAATGACGCCACTATCCTGGATTTTTCTCAGGATGGGGTGCACCTCTAAGGAATGACGTCACTGACCGGTGGGGTAAACAAATTCTAAAAGCGAATACGAAGAAGAAGGCTTCATCTCAGGGGGGGGGGTTTACCCCCTGCACCCTCCCCCTAGATCCGCCCCTGAAACAATAGATGTGACTGTTCAGGCAGACAGCAAGCATACACGGACGATGACAGCGATGATGATAATGATAATGATAATGATGATGATGATGATGATTACAGTAAATGACTTGAAGCCATGAGTATCGGCAGTTCGAATACAGTGCGAGCTATCCTAATCCTGACCAACCATCAAGATAATGATGATAATGACCATCAGCGAGTAAGATGTCTATTCATCGCAGTTACTCAGTTTCACTAAATCACTCATTTATACTCCGGGGTAAACTGAGCCCAAAAAACGATTAACGTTGGATCTGTAGTGCGTGAGCAATATTCCCTTCACTCACTAACCATAATTCCAAAGGCCTAAAACGTTGCAAGAATACATAGGGCAACAGGGAAAGTGGGAGAATAGGAGACATGATTTGAATTTTGTTCAACTCCATCAGTCAAAGAAAATTGATATTTAAACATCAAACCCCCTCATAACTGGTGGTTTTGATTAAATCTGGTTTTGTACCACTTCATTTCACCTGTGGTCCCATGGTGTAATGGTTAGCACTCTGGACTTTGAATCCAGCGATCCGAGTTCAAATCTCGGTGGGACCTACCTTTTTATCTCATTTTTTTTTCGGTGTTAAGCTTTCCAAGGGACCAATTCGAATTTTTATATAGGGGCAAAGGAAGTACACAATTTTTTATTTATATTAATGATAAGAATTATGATTGGTTTAAAAAACTACTGTTTTCCACTAATGCACTTGCCAAGTTGTTATCGGACAGTTTGCTATTGGACAGTTTGATAATACTATTTTGATATTGAAGAAAACGAAAGAAATTATTATTATTATTATTACTTTCTAAATACTGCTCGCTTCTCTAGCCACTCTTTCTTTTTCCCTTGTTCTCTGCATAAGGTCATCCCTCATTCTCTCCTCGTAAGTATCTTCTTGATGGAATTTTTTAATTTATTTGTATTTCTTTCATAGCGAATGCGCAAACGAGAGAGATCCCACAGTGCAATAGCTAGTACTCTGGATTCTGAATCCAGAGATCCAAGCGGTTCAGAGGCTTTCAGATTCAACCGAAAGAGGGTCAAAAATACTGCTATGCTTAATTACGTGCAACTACTGAATGCCAGGAAGTGGGAGGCGCGGTGGCTTCATGGTTACTGCGCTCTTTCCCGGAGCAAGCGGTCCGGGTTCGAGCCCTGGCCGGGAACACTGTGTTGTGTTCTGGGGCAAGACACTTTCACAGTGCCTCTCTCCACCCAGGAATATAAATGGGTACCGGCAAATTGTTGGGGAAAACCTAACAAATTGCGGGGGAGTGACCTGCGATGGATTAGCATCCCGTCCAGAGAGAGTAGAAATACTCCTAGCCGCTTCATGCTACAGAAACCGGGATAAGCACCGGTAGCTATGAGCCATTCTAGGCTAGTCCAAGGCTTCACAAACACAGAATGCCAGGGACAATGTTCAGTACCGTTTATTACTCACCTGCTTCCCCTACGAGCACGTGTGGACCGTGTGGTATCTCCACTGTCCATCTATGGATAATTTTGCTCTAAGTTTAACAACTGGAAGACGATTCAATTTACATATATTACCGCTGTAATAGCCGTAGACATTTCCAGGCAATTCATTCTCCCTGTCGCCTGAAGCACATGGTCTTCAATTGAGGATCATGTATGATGTGTTAAATTACAAATCAGTTATTAATATTAACAGACTTACTACAAAACTCTGTGTGATGGCCTCGGTCTAAACACAATTTCAACGGCATGACTATTAAACTAAAATGATTGATTTATATAGTAATATTTCAAACGCAAAAAGTTATTTTCGATGAAATTCAAACGAATAAAAATGGCTCAAACATCTTGTCAATTGTCAGTTAATCTTACTACTAATGTCAGTCGTCAGATAAATTTTGGAGTTTTCGTCAGTTGTCGTTTATTTTTTGGCAGTTTGTCCTTTGTCAGTGAAGCCCATTCAGACACTACTTTAAGTTTGATTCTGTTCCTGACAGCAAAAGAACGTATCGCCGCAAGCTATGAATTAGTAATCTGCCACTACTGTTTCTTTAAACAAATCATAATATTCCTACAGATTCATTTGTTTTCACCGTGAAGAACACAAAAAGCTTTAAGGGAAGTGGGGGAACAGGAGACATTATCTGAATTTTGTACAACTCCATCACTTATTAATAATGTCAATATTTCAACATCAAACCCTCTCATAACAGGTGATTTTGATTAAATCTTTTTTTGTATCTCTTCCTGTCACTTGTGGTCCCATGGTGTAATGGTTAGCACTCTGGACTTTGAATCCAGCGATCCGAGTTCAAATCTCGGTGGGACCTCACATTAAATAGCTTCTTTCTTTTTCTTTGTGAAGCTTTCTGCAGGACTAATTCTTTTTTTTTATAGGGGCAAAGGAAGTACCCGGTTAAAGTACCTGAGAACGATCGGGCAAGTTTTATTTATATAATTCAACAGGCATACTTGCATTTCAACAGTTCAATGTATGGCGCCAGAACGAGGAAATACTACTTGATAATGATGAACCTGAGAGAATCCCATTTTTCTTTGTATCGTGACCATTTTGAAGTGCCTAAAGCTTCCATCAATGTTTTCAGTGCTGTTACGCGCACTGAGTTGAGAAGTGTGACCTATAAAAGAATACAAATATTATTATTGTAGTATTTTCTAAACACTGCTCGCTTCTCTAGCTACTTTTCGTTTTCCCTTCTACTCTCCTGATAATGTCATCCCTCATTCTCTCCTCGTAAGTGTTTTTACTGAGGAGCCCGACATATGCGGGTTGAGCAATGAAAATTTTATTTGTATTTCTTTCATAGCGAATACGCAAACGCGAGAGATCCACTCTGGATTCTGAATCCAGCGATCCAATCTCAGAAGCTTTCAGATTTAAGAGACAATTGCATTGTCAGTTTTAAGGGGATTCTTGGATTGCAAAGAAATTACTGAACTACATTTATTGATCACGATTATTCCGTTTGCAGAATTCCAGTTATTAAATCAGGGTATAACTTCTCAGTTTCTCTTGTAACCTTGCCCAGGTAGTTGAACAGTTGGAAAACCCAGTGCACATGATAAATCACTATTGGATAGTGGGCTTTGTTTTGTAAACTTTTATCGATGGCGTTTAATGCAGTAGATAGTGTTGTCCACCCTTTCAAACACGAGGTCCTGGAATTAAGGAACTATTAGATGCTCGTTATAATATGACGGTTTCAGCCTGTCTTGAATGTGCTCTCTCAAACTTCCCGGATGTTGCTACAAGCCAATAGACAATTAACCTTAAGGCACTGTTATATTATATGTGAAGGGTCCCATAATGTAATGGTTAGCGCTCTGGACTCTGAATCCAGCCATCTAAGTTCAAATCTCGATGAGACCCCTATAGTTTTTTTTTTTGTGGCGAAAGGGGCGGGAGGGGCGGGGGGGGGGGGGAGACCTTCCATTGATACATAGACCTGTGCGTACATATCAATTTTTTTCCAGTCATGGTCGTTCATTAACATTTTGACCTACAGTGACCTAGAATACGGCTGCATCAGAGGCGACAGGTTGACAATAGATGAACATAATGAGGTAAGTTTGCGTGTCAACTCCGAATTTATCTAGGAGGACGCAAAAATGAGACCGCTGTGTGAACGATAATGAGGCATTTGTATGAACAGATCATGCAAAGGTGGATTCAAAGAGAAAACAACCTGTTTGCTAACAAAGAAATGCTTCACTGAATTGATCGGCATATTACTGTGATGGTCAAGTTCAGATGTCAAGGCATTTGTCATTAAGACTATGTAAAACGACGTTTTGAATTGATTTTTTTCTCATTTTTGACACTACTTTTGCAAGGTAATTTGGAAAATAAATTCACAGTTCTTAAAAAAAATCAGTGATACAACAAAAAACTCTCCGCTCGGACACCTGCCCATTCGCATAACACATTGTATATTTTGCAGATCCTAAATTGCGAAGAAAAACAGACGCGACTTGACTTTTGTTCAATACTTCATGGAAGGAGCTTTAAATATTTTAAAGAAGCAAAAACCGTTTTGTGCAGCAATTAACACTCATAAAAAAAGTCTTCAGGCGCTTAAAAGATTTAGAACTTTTTAGAAATCCTTAATGAAGCATTATTGTCTTTCATTGCAGCCTGTGGTTTATTGGCAGGTGCTGCGGGAAATTTAAGTCTTGCACCACGCTTATTGTCCCTCACAAGTGCAAACGCCTGTACGATCATAGAAACATTGTATGATCTATATTCTATACTAACATGGCTAGTTTCTTAACATTATCAATGATAGTTTTTCTTATCTCTCAAGTCAGTGGACGACCTTCGAAGTTTGCAGCTTCAAGTAAGTAAATTGCACGCATCTGAGAATTTAAGATTTTTATTTTAGAAAAACAATATTTCGTAATTGTTTTGCCGTTGAGGAAAACCATTTTATAAAGCTCGTTTTCCAGATTTATAATCATGGTGCAGCGATATTTCAATAAGACGAAGTTACATTGTTCAATGCGAAAAAACTGGCATAAATTAAAAAGCTACAGTATATTTTTTTGATACTTTTTTCGATCAATTTAATATCTTGCTTTTAGTGCGAAATTAATTAAATTTCTAACATTGCTGTAAAGGTCTTTAACTTAAATACTAAACTATGCTTTTTCTGAGAATGAAAATTCTCCGGTGTGGTTCATGTTTGCTTTAGTTTAGTTAAGTCTTTGAACTCTCCTCTCCCTCGCTTTATATAGGGTGGTGGCATTAAACCCCTGGAAAGAGAAGTATAACATGGTTCCACCCTGACCTCTTCACGCTAATAATGGACGCTAAACCACAAAAAGTGTTTTGTATTCTCTATTTTAACGGTTTGTGGTTGAAAAATGGCTTAGATAAAATTTTTCTTACAACGGGGTGAATTTGGGTTAAACAACATAGAATAGCCCTTTTCACGGTTAATTTTTCTCATTTACATTACAATGTAATCCAACGTGAATGCGAGGCAATTTCGGGCTAAAAGTGCGAAATAGCCCGAAATTGCCTCGCATACATGCTAGATTTTATTGTAATGCAAATGAGCAAAGCTAACCGTGAAAAGGGCTATTGTTTGAGGTTGATACTTTTAGAGCAAAAACCACAGCAACTGACTTGAGACGATTAGTGTAGCAGCTGTGTTTATGGCGCGAAAATTTATTTACTTTTCCTTTCCATTTGCACGGACGCGGTTTCACTTGTAACTGCATCTGAAGCAATTACGCCTTCCGTTTACATGGCAACGATGGAATAAATAATGAACAACGAATTTTTTGAAAATGCTGTCAAAATTGGGGCGCTTTCAAAACGATACAGTTTCATGTGCAGTAAAAACGGGGCTAACAGCCGATGCCATTTTGTCGCTTTTGTCTGGCGTAATAAAACCCGGAGAACTGTGGAGGTAGAATTTGACGGATTTCCAATTAACAGTTTCTTCACTTTTATCGACTTTGTATTTCTTCGGTATTCTCTAAAGAAATTCTACTTAATCGTCTGCCCAAATAAATGAAATAACTGACATCTTTATATGCTTCCCACTTTCAAACCAAAATGACGAGGCTTCAAGCCGGCTATAATCGTCTCCTGATTCCTGGTGACAAAACTTGTCGAGACCATCAGTAACGTAACAGCCGAGAAAACGAATAAATTATTTT
>JAHPZR010041171.1:5000-7500 GCA_019787425.1 Platygyra sinensis | reverse complement strand
CTGTGGTATTGCAAACGAGACAAAGCAACACTAAGGGGGTCGGGTCTGTCGACAGAGGTCGGGGCCCGGGTCGGGGTCTGTTTTTTAATATATTTTCCTTTTTTATGTCGTTTTTCTTTCTTTCAATCCAAATTCTAATTTCTCGCAATTTGCATCAGCTGTGCATCGTTACAATATTTTCAGATATAAAGAAAATAAAAAATTTTGGTGGAACTCATTTTTTCGCATCACCCCAAAACAGTCGCGTCGCACGTTTCCGTCAAGACAGTCGAATATAGAAGCCGCAAATTTCTTTTCCAGTTCAACACCGATTTCTGCAACAGAAGTCCATAATAAGTCGCGCTAGTGGGAAATTAAGCGAACGCTGATGGCTGAACTTACCATGAACATACCGGTTGCCTTTGGTGAGACCTCTGGGAATGAGGTTGCTTTAGATTGCGTTCACTGTCGCGCAATGAAGAACAATAAATCAAAAACCATTAGGTGAATGGAATGAAGAAGATGAGATCTTATCCCCTAGTACCGTATAAAAGAAAATTAAGGAGAAGGCTTCTCCGAGTTTTAGGTCTGTGCGTTATCCCAAACTTCAGATATTCAACGAAATGCGGTTTCGCGCAAATTTACAGCCGGCTCAGTATGGACGAGCCATGTCTTGAAGCTCCGTAGCCAGAAAGTAGTGTAACCACATGGGCCGGGTTGTTCGAAAGCCGGTTAATGCTAACCCAGGTTAACCGTTAACTCAAGCATTATGTTTTCTTGTTTAAAAACGTTTTTCATCTCTAGTGTTTGGTGTAGTTTGAGATTACTACAGCTCAAAACTGAAGGGCAAATAATATAAACAGAACACCTCACCAAAAAGTTACAAAACTGAAATCAAAATTCTCGCTAACCCTAAGTTAGCTTACTCGGGCTTTGAACAACCCGGCCCTGAAACTTAGTTTGGTTATCAAGGTTACTGGATCTGCACTGCGCAAATACACATTTCTCCATTCACATGCACTACTTTTAATTTACAAAGGTTAAAAATCCCGAAGTGAGTATATCAGTTTCAAAATGCGCTGGTTTCCAAATGAAGGACGCTATTCAGTTGAAAAGTTGTCAACATATATACATTTTGTACCTGCTATGCCTTATGAGGAAAAAAACTCAGTTGGCCGGCTCCTAAGTTTTGGATCTCACACCTTTTTTGACCTCACGTGAAAACCATCTATACTAGCTTTCGAGACTTGTTTTACAGGCTCAAATGTGGTCCACTTAATTCTCGACGGACTTATGACAAACTCGACAAACTTCCATTGCAGAAATCGGCGCTGAACTAGAAAATTAATTTTTTGCAGCTAGCTTCTATATTTGACTGTCTGAACTGAAATGGCCGTGTTGAGATATATGTTGTTATGTATATAAATATATGTTATGTATATAAATGTGACGTGGATTGTTTGCGGTGATGTATCTGAACCTCCATGGCACGCTTTTCATTTCCTTCAGATGTGAAGATATAGAAATGATGCACCGCTGATGCAAATCTCGAGAAATCAGAATTTGGGTTCCTTCTGTGTGTACCGGAGCACCGATTACGTAAGCTTACGCAAAACAAAAGAAATAAAAGATAGGAAACAAAACAACTCCAAATAAAGACTAGTCACAAGCTATCAAAAATACAAAGCTTTCCGGTGCCTACAGAATGACCCAGAATTTGGGTTTAAGAAAGCAAAAGAAAAAAGACATAAAAAGAAGCTTACAAATGAAGAAAAAAATGCAAAAAAGAGACCCCGGCCCCGCGTTTTACTGACACCCGGTTTGTACTTAATTGGGAGACCAACCAAGAAATTACACCGGCGGTGTTGTAAGCTTTTGACTTTCCGAATTTTTTTTGTCAATTTCCCACGACGGTTTACCGACCTGAGTTCCAAGCCATGCATTCATTTACCTCAAGTGAGAAATTAAAAACACGCTAGCGGAAAATTATAAACTTGTCAGCTAGAATATGGGGTGACCGGCTTGCGAGAAATTGTAAACTCGCTGGAAAAGAGAATGAAAATTCGCCACCGAGAACTGAAGCATCCAAAAGCAGCTCAACCATCAAGCTTTCTAGAACTCAATCATGCATATGCGAAACTGACAATTTTTCTTAAACTGGTGTTCCACTTACCTAAACCAACATTGAAACGAAAGATTGGACCGTGCTTTTCACTCCAGTCCTGGAACAACTTCAAATGGTTTTTCTCACGTAGAAATGCCCACAAATGACAAAAAACAGGAACAGAACCGTCCGGCTTTGGAATTTTTTTCAACGATGTAAATTCGTCTTTTAAGAACTTGTACACGAACCATAACAAAATAGAAACTGTTAGAATAAGTATGATCATATTGGATGTCTAACATAAACTTTAGAAATACAAAAACCCCGTAAATATGTGATTTGTTATTCGCGAAGGAAACAGTCAGGCAAACTTGGCCAAGACATCCCAACTAGCCCTACGCTTATAAGTAACTCAAA
>JAHPZR010041170.1:5000-22500 GCA_019787425.1 Platygyra sinensis | reverse complement strand
TATCAATGTCAAAGAAAATGTTTTTTTCAGAGCGCAAGCTGAAAAAGGCATTATGTGACACATTGACGCGAGCAGCGTGGTATGGACTCTAAAAGACTTCTGTTGACTTCTGTCTTGATGTTATGTTATAAAACAAAATGATAAACACCATAGCGTGTACTATTGAGTTATGGATGCACTTGGGAGGTTTGCTAAGCACTCAAGAAGCTAGAGTCACACTCAGCTACTGCCTCGTGCGACTCCTACACTTCTTTCGTGCTTAGCAACCTCCCGCGTGCACCATAACTCAATAGTACACGCTATGGCATTTACCATTTGTTAATTAACTCAACCAGAGATTATCAAAATTATGTCCATGTTGATTGTGCATAGGAGTTAAAAACTTCAGATGTTACTGCAAAATAGTCACTGCATGTCTCTATTAACCCTTCAGTTGCGTGTTTGCCTCCTGTTGTTTGAATATTTCAGAAATTATCACCTAATCACAAAAATGATAACTAGTCCATTTAATTTCTACTGGAGCATAACTGCTCACTACTTGCCATCTGTATTTTCTAACCACTCACAGCTCAATGCTCGATGGTCAAATTTGCCCACTGCTCATGCTCACCGGGCAAAAATAAACACACTCCTTGTACAGGAGCCTAGCTCCTGCCTTGTATGGTTGCAAATGCTCGCAAAGACCATTTGATACCCCTATATATAATCTTACAAAAACTTCTACTTAGAAGGTGTAAGGCCATCCCAATAACATGTTTTGTCTCCTATCACCCTGTCTCTTGTGATGATGGGTCGGTCGGTGGGGCAACAAAAAAGAATGAATAAACACTTGAAAGGGCCTGGGTTTCAGAGAAGTCCGGGCAGAGAAAAAAGCCTGGTTACAAAGTCAACTCGAAAGTGTGTTCGTTCGTTATTGCTTATCTTTTCAAGAAAATTCCAGTTTGCTTTTGCATATTAAACCTCGCGTTTAATCTGTAAGATATATAATCGGATGGTAAAACAGGTATATTAACACGACTATCAAACGTCCAAACAGCCTTAAAAAACGTGGTATCGATGTCCTTTAAAGAATATTACATGTCCATACCATTGTAAACTGAAGCACTTGCTTCTTTGGCTGGTGAATCTAAGATTTTGTTTTTTTTTTTAACTTTTCGAAAAAAAATGGGTCGGTCGGGCGATGAGAAACGAAACATTTTAATGGAATGGCCTCCATATTATTAGCAAACTAAATAAAGAAATAACTTGTGAGTAGGTGTACGGAACACGTCACTTTGGGAGCTTTTAAGCTTACTAGTTATCAAAACAAATATGTATAAGCCCGTGTTCCACTTACCAAAACCACGACTGTACCTGAAGATTGGACCGTACTTTTCACTCCAGTCCTGTAACAATTTCAAATGGTTTTTCTCACGAAGAAAAGTCCACAAATGACCAAAAACGGGGACAGAACCATCGGGCTTTGGAACTTTTCTCAACGGCGACGTAACTTCGTCTTTAAAGAACGTGTACATGAACCATACCAAAATGGGAATCGTCAGAATAAATATGATCATTTTGGATGTTTAACCTAGATTTTACAAACACACAAAGATCACACACAATTAAACCAGTTTGATTTCATGCCAGCGGAGAAAACAGTCACGCTTACTTAGCCTGCATGACAAGGCATCTTTTTTCTCCCGGGGGTAGGGTGAGGTTTACGTTTAATTATTAGGTTATGTAGAAAAACTTAATTGAAACTCATGAGGTGTTGTGCATTTTCAACTCTATTGACAAGTTCTAAAATATCAAAATTATTTTTAATTTATAGACTTAAATTAAGACCGATTTGAATGTGTAGATAATTTTTGGTACTTGCCCCACCCTACTAAATACTTCAACCTGACCACTCCACCTTGACCGCGTCACGTCGTCACACCATGATTCAGCATTTTAATCTCCTCAGCGATCTCGTTGGGGTTCATAATTATGGACGTCCTTTTTGAGTTTTTCAATGCAAAGTTCATTTTCTTGTCGTTTCTGGTATTTGTCATTCTGTGGTTGGTGTATAAAGTCATAGAAGAAAAGTTGTCTCCGCTGCAGAAGATTCCCAGCCCACCTGGCAAATGGCCTCTGATCGGCCATCTGTTTACGTTTCTACGATGTGATAGGCTTGAGTTGTTACGCTCATGGAGTGAGCAGTATTCGCCAATGTTTGTTTATCATCCAGGACTTGGAGTAGGAATAGGTGAGTAGAGGAGTTTCATCTTCAGAGGAATATTTTATAATGATTAATTAACCTTTCGTGATCTTCTGCACTAATCACCGAGGCATTCCAAGGGGGGTAGTCACCTGACGCCTTACCAGCGGAAGCCAGTCCTGCACGGAGTCATTTATCGCTGTTGCTACAAGACTGATTTTCATTGAGTTAATTCAATTGAAAAACGCCCAAGACATAAAGCTTTCCCAGCGCACATGTGTCGCGTACTTGTCTCTTGTGCCGATTTTGAAGCCATTCTGCTCGCAGGGTAGACGCGGCCAAACCACTCTCCCATCGGTCGCTGGCGCGACGTCACTCTACAAATCTCATCGCAATAAAACCAACAGTTCCATATTAAAAGCCCAATAAATTTCACTCCACATGGGTGTGCTTTGACGGTCGAAAAACTCCGTGAAGAACGAAAAATTTGGCTTAAAGTTAGCCTCTTCGCGGTACTTTGATAAATGCAAATTTTGCACTTTATAATAATGAACTCTATAGAGAGAAAACATGTTTCGGCTTTCCCATGCTGACACCGACCTCGCGCCAACGGCCGTTACGCAAGGTCCGGGGAGCGAACAAAATTGAACAAAATTGGGTTAGGCAATCGAACAAAATCGAACACCTATTTCGCTGTGGGTTCGTATTTTCGAACCAATCGAACAAAATTGAACCAATCCGATGCAATTTTGTTCGCACAGTATCTCTCGACGCGGAAACTAGCAAAACACGTAGGATATAGTCACTATTTAAGAAATAGACTTGAAGTAATCATAGATTATGAGTGCGTTCGTGTAAAGGTGTTTTTTTCTATCCAGCCCTCATTGCCGGATTTCATACGTCGGGGGCCTGGGTACAATCGGTGTATTATGGGATTAACAACACAAGACCCATATATTCAGAAAGAGCACACCGAGCTTTACAAAATCTTTAAGTTTCGTGTTAATTGGGCCATTATTGAACAAGATACAGCCATTCAAAAACTTTAAAATCTGTAAAGAAATGTATGGCTTTCTGGACAAGTGTCCGGAAAATGTATGGATTTCCGGACAAGTGTCCGGCAATCCATACATTTGTTACTTAATTTTTACGTTTTTGAATGGCTGTATCTTGTTCAATATTGGCGCAATTTACACGAAACTTAAGGATTTTGTAAAGCTCGGTGTGCTCTTTCTGAATATATGGGTCTTGTGTTGTTAATCCCATAATACACCGATTGTACCCAGGCCCTCACGGTATGAAATCCGGCAATGCCTACCAGTACGAAAGTCCTAAAGTCATGGTGACATAAAAGCGTGACAGAAAATCGGCGTTACATCCGGCCTGTCCCCACTCGACTGTACACTAGCCACCGAAATGACTGTCACCATCGGCGAAATGTATATTTGCTCAAACATTGGGAACAAATCTTTCAAAGTAGGAAGTCAGGACATTTGTGATGATATAGAAAGTAATTTGCGACCAGCTACTGGCTTCTAAGACTAAAATTCTCAAGAGGTAAGCTATTTTTAACCTGTACGTGACGAAGGACACGTCGTGAACAAATTGAATAAATTATCGGCTTCGCACGGAGCCGCTTTGTTCATATATGAGGGGGACATTGGAGGGTTCTGAACACCGCAATACCGCAAAAAAATTCGAGAAATACCGCAATACCGCAAAAAAAAATCGCCAAATACCGCAACACCTCAATACCGAGTCAAAACTCGCTGTAACCCTTAAATCAGTACTCTGTACATGACGTTAAGTGCAAATAACATTGAAATAACAATTAAGAGTTTGTTAATGAACGTTAAGCCGAATTAAACAAAGCCCGACACCGGCCCTTTTTCGAAGGAGGTAATAGGGAACATACCTGCTGATTTTCAGCCAATTCCGTTGGAAGACACGCGTAAACGAACTAAAAATGTTCATCCTTATATGCAGTTTTGTTTTATCGAGAAAAAGACGACAAACCTTTTGCGAGATCGATATGATTTAATAGGTCATTTAGACAGAATAAACAAAATGTGTAACATTCATTGGCGTGTTGGCTAATCATTAACAAAAAGTAACCTACCCTTTGCCGATTGTGACACAAGGAATTGCAGTGAGAGCTCAATTTTATTGGAAAGAATATCCACCATTCTAGAAAACCACGATTCCTAGTTCTGCAGTTACGTTTATACATTCTGGTACAGGGCCGTACATAGCGGGGGGGCAGGGGGGGCAGGGGGGCAGGGGGCAGGGGGGGCAGTAGCCCCCGCCAGGAAAACTAATAGGGGTGAAAACAAAACGTCCGACTAGAAAACCCTGTCTGTATACGGGAGATCCCTGTGAAGGTTTGTATCACAGAGGTCATGGGTTCAAATCCCGTTAAAGCGTGAATAGCCACTTACTCAATTGCAAGACTTCCAGGGTCGGTTAGGTTTTAATTTTAAGCTTACAACTTATGTACCGGTCAAATCGAAGCTTAAACATCCCCCCCCCGGGCATACCCCGGGCATTCGACTCCTCTTTCTACCCGGGAGGGAGGGCATTTGATTACCACTCATAGGGGGTGGGGTATTTGATCGCTAGCCTCGATTACATGTTACGAGTCGCGCTGATTCTACGTGGGTCGATAAATAACGGCGGAGACAGCGGAGACAAACTTTGATGAATTCAAAGGAAAAGATTGCGTATTCGTGGCGCATTGGTTGAAAACCAAAGGCCTACACAAGCTGTGCTCCGTATTTGAAGGTGTTTAAGAACGATTTATATATATAATATCATAAATATGTGTTGTTTAATAAACCGTGTTAACATGCCCAGCTTCAGAAACATAATAGATGCTACTGAAAAGTTAAAACAGTAATCTGGTTATTTTCCCTGGGGTGGGGGCATTTGAACAGCTTTTCGGCCCGATGAGGGGGAATTTGAACAAAAATTTTCCAAAAATTCAAATGCCCGGGGGATTGCCCGGGGGGGGGGGGGGGGGTTGAAGCTTCGATTTGACTGGTACATTACCAAATACTCTCGCTGAACTTGACGAGTCTTTTTTCTTCCTTGTCTATCCGACATCTGAATTTGTTTTTCTTGCGATAGTTTTCTCCGCCTTTCCCTCTTCGTAAAATATTGCAATACAGTCGATTACAGCGTGTTCACGAGGACCAGCCACCGCCATTGCCGAAGTGCGCGGGTTTATAGAAACGCTCTTTGACCCCGTGTCAAGCCTCAATGTTAAATATTAAATGATATTAAATGTCACGTCCGTACAAGACCGCGCGGCTGCGAATTGTAATTGGCTGATGAAAAGTTAAAATTGTTGATCGACTAGCACTGTTCATAATCACTTACGATCACGTTTCAAATAATAACTTCCGTGACGGAAGAGTTCTGACATTCTGTTTTAGCTTGTTTCCGAAACAATCGCAGAGGATAGAAAAAGCTCGGAAAACCTAGCAGGACTTAAACGATAATTTTTTATACCGCTCAAAATGCTAAAAAACCGCATCCCGCATCTCCAGAAAATACCGCAATACCGCAATTCGAGATTAAAATTCCCGAAATACCGCAAGAAAAATGGCCCAATACCGCAATACCGCAAACCCCAATGTCCCCTCATATATCGTTCTCTTCTGTTGTCACGAAGCTCGCTAAAAACCTCTAATCCGTTCTCTTTTGTAGCTCGCCGAGGTCATTTTCTCGCCTAAATCCCTTGAGAAAAGTTCGACAAAGATGTTCCCATTCAATTTTTTTTTTTCTTGGACCAAAAAGTTGCTTCTTGTTCAGGTTTTTCGCTTTTTAAGGGGGACCGCGGCTCCCTGTGTTTACTCAAGTACTTGAGCGAGGTATCAATTACAAATTCTAAACGAGGTTGCAATGACATCATTCGCCCCTGAGGAATTCTTCGGGGTGCCAAATCCGTGTCGATGAACGCTCCAAAATTCTCGAAGTCCGACCGCACTTTGAAGGCGTTCTCCTTTGTCCAACGCAAAAATGTACCGTGTTTCTATCGAGTCATACGAACACGAGTGGAAGTTTTGGAGAACGAGAAATGCTGTGGGAACACGAGCCTCGATAGAAACACGAAGTACATGTTTTCTATTTCTTTTAGAAAACACCACGACAAGAAAAAGGAAAACAACTTGGTAATTTGGATGTCAAAATGGAAATTCTCTTTGGTCGCGCCATCACTAGGTCAACAGCGCACGCTAGTTCTGTGTCTCCATCGAGTTACACGAACACGATTTTTAACCAATCAGCGCGCGTGCTTTCTTAGGACTGTTTTCTGACAGCCTTTATCGAATGGGAATAAAGAGAAATTTCTTCCTACTGAATTTCAATGTTCAAACAAAACAAAACAGTCAGTGCCAACGACTGTTAATCATGTACTCCCAGGTGTACTGTGGGTGTTGAAAAGAAATGGCTTTATATATGATTATCTTCAAGATGTCCTATACTGCCCTCTCAGTAGTGTTCTTATAATATAGATGAGAAACTCTTCTCCCACATCTACACTGAACCGACATTCTTGGTAGCCTTTTACATTTACACTTCCTACACGAAATCTCGATACGTGCAGTGTCCTCCCGGGTCTCCTGGATATCGCTTCCTGACGTTTTCGACATGCTTACTGAAAGCCGGGTGAAAAGGAAAGCAGAAAGCTAGCAGTGATTTCACTTTAAGTGGTACATGATCAAATTTTTACCCCTTGATATTTTAGGTGTATCACATAGAATTCCATGAAAGAATCAAAACGCCGTTTACCGTTTGCAAATATCTGCATTCAATCCAAATGCTCCGGCCCACGCCCCACCCCCTTGTACGTTTTGGCCAGTCCCTTATTAATATGTTAGAAAAGGAGACAGTGCAAAGAACCAAACAATTATTCTCAGCTTTACCCTTGTTACCAAAAAAGCCAGTTAAATGCAGCGCATGCATAGTAAGTCAAAAAATTGCGAGTGAATGTGGAACTACAATTCACGGTAGCTTTCTCGGAAATACACCTATTTCTCGAGAACCACTCTTTAGAATTTCATACAATTTAGCACGAAAATACTTTAGGAAATAAGTAAGTGGACTATTGAAAGCAAATTTAACTTTAACAAAGGAAATTCTAGATATTCTATAATGAACATTCGACAAGGGACAATTAAAGATCTCTCTGTTGAATTATTATCAAAATTGTACACGTACATAAGCTCGTCAGCGAAATAAATGCCCGTTTTCTCTTAAACAAGCACCGTGAGGTTGGCGGGTCTAAAACACAGGTCACGGGTCACTGTTTTACCAATACTGGAACAACCTTAAACCTTTACTAACTCTAACCTTAAGCCTAAACATTGCCGGCCTAAGGGCGCGTTCGTTTGGGATCAATCCGGAATAAGAATAATTGGAATAATGCGATTAAGCGTTTGTTTGAGAGCTATTCTCATTCCGGAATACCTGGATTTCCATTCCGGCTATTCTGCTCCCAGGAGCAGAATAGCCGGAATATATTCCCGAATATATTCTTATTCAGGAATATCCCAAACGAACGCACCCTTAGTGTAGTATTTAGGCCTAAAATAGTGTAGTACTTAGGCCTAAGGTTAGCATTAAGGAGGGGGTATGATATTTCCAGTATTAGTAAAACAATGACCCGTGACCTGTGTTTAGACCCGCCGCTATAAGGTACCTTTTTTATTACATTAAATTAGTCTATAAATCGTTGCCTTTCCACTGACTCAGTTAGAAAAAATTTTAACGTCATACCCTTTCACTTGTGACCTGAAATTACTCTGATCCAAGATGTACATTCTGTCCAAGAAACTCACCAAATTGTTCCTTTAAGACGATGCAATGTATCTATAATTGAGACTTTTGGATATTAAATCCATGTGTTGGCCACTGATACCCCGAAACGTGGCGGCATTCAGAAAAATAAAACGCACTTAATGAGTACCATTGCACGTATTTTTGACGCGCCTTTTACGAGTTATTACTCTTAAACGAGCGCGGTACCATATGTTTTTTATCGCACATTTCGACTAGCTGCTTATTAGAAACAGACACAAAAATTTGAAAAAATCTAACATCAAGTGTTATTTCTGGAGAGTCGGTTGACATGAATTTCAATGTAGACTTTCTAATATTTTAATTTGTCCATTTTTTCAAAGAAAGTTTGTTATTATTGCAGGTGGTAATAGAGTGTGTCTCACAGACCCTGAGTTAATCAAATATGTGGCAGTCAACGGACACAAATTTCACAGAGGGGGCTTTGTGAAAAAACAGATTCCAAGTATTGGCAATGGTTTGTTTTCATCAAATGGTAAAGCACATGCTCGTCAGAAAGGATGATTGGTCCTGCATTTACCACAAAGAACTTAAAGGGATTTTCAGAAATCTTTAAAGAGAATGTTGAAAATCTTGTGAAGGTAATTTAATTGTACAGTCGAACCCTTGCACAACGACCACCTTATTAAGGGCAGGGGGGAGTGGTTGTCATAGAGGGGTGGCTTTTTTGGTGGGGGAGGCAGGGATGTAATATGACACATTTAAACGATTACTCAAAGAACTGTAAGGCACGGCATTCGTGGAAAGCAGCTTTTTTATTTAAATATTTTTATTATATTTAAATATTTTTATTATATTAGTATTAGGTATTTTTAAAGCTGACGAATTTTGTACCGTGGATAAATAAAGATTTACTACTTACTACTACTACTACTACACCTGTTTTGGAAAAGAATGAATCTTTTGTGGAAAAAAGGTACCCTTCACATACTGTACGCACAAACATTGCATCTCGATTCTAAACCCTGGTTTAAGTAAAGTTAATGATATAGAGCTTACTAAATCAGATGATGCAGCCTTAAGGTACATCTGTTCGAAACAATTTTATAAATCTAAGCACCTAAACTACAGATATTCCTACCCACTTGTATCTCACTTTGTAAATTCGCGCCCTTTTGTACACCTGGAGCCTGAAAAATAAAATACTCCTTTCGGGCAGTCTCTCACTCTAGGCATTAAGGGGAGTACCTCAGTTCTATGAGTAATCGTTTAAATGTGTCATATTACATCCCTGCCTCCCCCACCAAAAAAGCCACCCCTCTATGACAACCACTCCCCCCTGCCCTTAATAAGGTGGTCGTTGTGCAAGGGTTCGACTGTACAATTAAATTACCTTCACAAGATTTTCAACATTCTCTTTAAAGATTTCTGAAAATCCCTTTAAGTTCTTTGTGGTAAATGCAGGACCAATCATCCTTTCTGACGAGCATGTGCTTTACCATTTGATGAAAACAAACCATTGCCAATACTTGGAATCTGTTTTTTCACAAAGCCCCCTCTGTGAAATTTGTGTCCGTTGACTGCCACATATTTGATTAACTCAGGGTCTGTGAGACACACTCTATTACCACCTGCAATAATAACAAACTTTCTTTTGAAAAAATGGACAAATTAAAATATTAGAAAGTCTACATTGAAATTCATGTCAACCGACTCTCCAGAAATAACACTTGATGTTAGATTTTTTTCAAATTTTTGTGTCTGTTTCTAATAAGCAGCTAGTCGAAATGTGCGATAAAAAAACATATGGTACCGCGCTCGTTTAAGAGTAATAACTCGTAAAAGGCGCGTCAAAAATACGTGCAATGGTACTCATTAAGTGCGTTTTTATTTTTCTGAATGCCGCCACGTTTCGGGGTATCAGTGGCCAACACATGGATTTAATATCCAAAAGTCTCAATTATAGATACATTGCATCGTCTTAAAGGAACAATTTGGTGAGTTTCTTGGACAGAATGTACATCTTGGATCAGAGTAATTTCAGGTCACAAGTGAAAGGGTATGACGTTAAAATTTTTTCTAACTGAGTCAGTGGAAAGGCAACGATTTATAGACTAATTTAATGTAATAAAAAAGGTACCTTATAGCGGCGGGTCTAAAACACAGGTCACGGGTCATTGTTTTACTAATACTGGAAATATCATACCCCCTCCTTAATGCTAACCTTAGGCCTAAGTACTACACTATTTTAGGCCTAAATACTACACTAAGGGTGCGTTCGTTTGGGATATTCCTGAATAAGAATATATTCGGGAATATATTCCGGCTATTCTGCTCCTGGGAGCAGAATAGCCGGAATGGAAATCCAGGTATTCCGGAATGAGAATAGCTCTCAAACAAACGCTTAATCGCATTATTCCAATTATTCTTATTCCGGATTGATCCCAAACGAACGCGCCCTTAGGCCGGCAATGTTTAGGCTTAAGGTTAGAGTTAGTAAAGGTTTAAGGTTGTTCCAGTATTGGTAAAACAGTGACCCGTGACCTGTGTTTTAGACCCGCCAACCTCACGGTGCTTGTTTAAGAGAAAACGGGCATTTATTTCGCTGACGAGCTTATGTACGTGTACAATTTTGATAATAATTCAACAGAGAGATCTTTAATTGTCCCTTGTCGAATGTTCATTATAGAATATCTAGAATTTCCTTTGTTAAAGTTAAATTTGCTTTCAATAGTCCACTTACTTATTTCCTAAAGTATTTTCGTGCTAAATTGTATGAAATTCTAAAGAGTGGTTCTCGAGAAATAGGTGTATTTCCGAGAAAGCTACCGTGAATTGTAGTTCCACATTCACTCGCAATTTTTTGACTTACTATGCATGCGCTGCATTTAACTGGCTTTTTTGGTAACAAGGGTAAAGCTGAGAATAATTGTTTGGTTCTTTGCACTGTCTCCTTTTCTAACATATTAATAAGGGACTGGCCAAAACGTACAAGGGGGTGGGGCGTGGGCCGGAGCATTTGGATTGAATGCAGATATTTGCAAACGGTAAACGGCGTTTTGATTCTTTCATGGAATTCTATGTGATACACCTAAAATATCAAGGGGTAAAAATTTGATCATGTACCACTTAAAGTGAAATCACTGCTAGCTTTCTGCTTTCCTTTTCACCCGGCTTTCAGTAAGCATGTCGAAAACGTCAGGAAGCGATATCCAGGAGACCCGGGAGGACACTGCACGTATCGAGATTTCGTGTAGGAAGTGTAAATGTAAAAGGCTACCAAGAATGTCGGTTCAGTGTAGATGTGGGAGAAGAGTTTCTCATCTATATTATAAGAACACTACTGAGAGGGCAGTATAGGACATCTTGAAGATAATCATATATAAAGCCATTTCTTTTCAACACCCACAGTACACCTGGGAGTACATGATTAACAGTCGTTGGCACTGACTGTTTTGTTTTGTTTGAACATTGAAATTCAGTAGGAAGAAATTTCTCTTTATTCCCATTCGATAAAGGCTGTCAGAAAACAGTCCTAAGAAAGCACGCGCGCTGATTGGTTAAAAATCGTGTTCGTGTAACTCGATGGAGACACAGAACTAGCGTGCGCTGTTGACCTAGTGATGGCGCGACCAAAGAGAATTTCCATTTTGACATCCAAAATTACCAAGTTGTTTTCCTTTTTCTTGTCGTGGTGTTTTCTAAAAGAAATAGAAAACATGTACTTCGTGTTTCTATCGAGGCTCGTGTTCCCACAGCATTTCTCGTTCTCCAAAACTTCCACTCGTGTTCGTATGACTCGATAGAAACACGGTACATTTTTGCGTTGGACAAAGGAGAACGCCTTCAAAGTGCGGTCGGACTTCGAGAATTTTGGAGCGTTCATCGACACGGATTTGGCACCCCGAAGAATTCCTCAGGGGCGAATGATGTCATTGCAACCTCGTTTAGAATTTGTAATTGATACCTCGCTCAAGTACTTGAGTAAACACAGGGAGCCGCGGTCCCCCTTAAAAAGCGAAAAACCTGAACAAGAAGCAACTTTTTGGTCCAAGAAAAAAAAAAATTGAATGGGAACATCTTTGTCGAACTTTTCTCAAGGGATTTAGGCGAGAAAATGACCTCGGCGAGCTACAAAAGAGAACGGATTAGAGGTTTTTAGCGAGCTTCGTGACAACAGAAGAGAACGATATATGAGGGGGACATTGGGGTTTGCGGTATTGCGGTATTGGGCCATTTTTCTTGCGGTATTTCGGGAATTTTAATCTCGAATTGCGGTATTGCGGTATTTTCTGGAGATGCGGGATGCGGTTTTTTAGCATTTTGAGCGGTATAAAAATTATCGTTTAAGTCCTGCTAGGTTTTCCGAGCTTTTTCTATCCTCTGCGATTGTTTCGGAAACAAGCTAAAACAGAATGTCAGAACTCTTCCGTCACGGAAGTTATTATTTGAAACGTGATCGTAAGTGATTATGAACAGTGCTAGTCGATCAACAATTTTAACTTTTCATCAGCCAATTACAATTCGCAGCCGCGCGGTCTTGTACGGACGTGACATTTAATATCATTTAATATTTAACATTGAGGCTTGACACGGGGTCAAAGAGCGTTTCTATAAACCCGCGCACTTCGGCAATGGCGGTGGCTGGTCCTCGTGAACACGCTGTAATCGACTGTATTGCAATATTTTACGAAGAGGGAAAGGCGGAGAAAACTATCGCAAGAAAAACAAATTCAGATGTCGGATAGACAAGGAAGAAAAAAGACTCGTCAAGTTCAGCGAGAGTATTTGGTAATGTACCAGTCAAATCGAAGCTTCAACCCCCCCCCCCCCCCCGGGCAATCCCCGGGCATTTGAATTTTTGGAAAATTTTTGTTCAAATTCCCCCTCATCGGGCCGAAAAGCTGTTCAAATGCCCCCACCCCAGGGAAAATAACCAGATTACTGTTTTAACTTTTCAGTAGCATCTATTATGTTTCTGAAGCTGGGCATGTTAACACGGTTTATTAAACAACACATATTTATGATATTATATATATAAATCGTTCTTAAACACCTTCAAATACGGAGCACAGCTTGTGTAGGCCTTTGGTTTTCAACCAATGCGCCACGAATACGCAATCTTTTCCTTTGAATTCATCAAAGTTTGTCTCCGCTGTCTCCGCCGTTATTTATCGACCCACGTAGAATCAGCGCGACTCGTAACATGTAATCGAGGCTAGCGATCAAATACCCCACCCCCTATGAGTGGTAATCAAATGCCCTCCCTCCCGGGTAGAAAGAGGAGTCGAATGCCCGGGGTATGCCCGGGGGGGGATGTTTAAGCTTCGATTTGACCGGTACATAAGTTGTAAGCTTAAAATTAAAACCTAACCGACCCTGGAAGTCTTGCAATTGAGTAAGTGGCTATTCACGCTTTAACGGGATTTGAACCCATGACCTCTGTGATACAAACCTTCACAGGGATCTCCCGTATACAGACAGGGTTTCTAGTCGGACGTTTTGTTTTCACCCCTATTAGTTTTCCTGGCGGGGGCTACTGCCCCCCCTGCCCCCTGCCCCCCTGCCCCCCCTGCCCCCCCGCTATGTACGGCCCTGTACCAGAATGTATAAACGTAACTGCAGAACTAGGAATCGTGGTTTTCTAGAATGGTGGATATTCTTTCCAATAAAATTGAGCTCTCACTGCAATTCCTTGTGTCACAATCGGCAAAGGGTAGGTTACTTTTTGTTAATGATTAGCCAACACGCCAATGAATGTTACACATTTTGTTTATTCTGTCTAAATGACCTATTAAATCATATCGATCTCGCAAAAGGTTTGTCGTCTTTTTCTCGATAAAACAAAACTGCATATAAGGATGAACATTTTTAGTTCGTTTACGCGTGTCTTCCAACGGAATTGGCTGAAAATCAGCAGGTATGTTCCCTATTACCTCCTTCGAAAAAGGGCCGGTGTCGGGCTTTGTTTAATTCGGCTTAACGTTCATTAACAAACTCTTAATTGTTATTTCAATGTTATTTGCACTTAACGTCATGTACAGAGTACTGATTTAAGGGTTACAGCGAGTTTTGACTCGGTATTGAGGTGTTGCGGTATTTGGCGATTTTTTTTTGCGGTATTGCGGTATTTCTCGAATTTTTTTGCGGTATTGCGGTGTTCAGAACCCTCCAATGTCCCCCTCATATATGAACAAAGCGGCTCCGTGCGAAGCCGATAATTTATTCAATTTGTTCACGACGTGTCCTTCGTCACGTACAGGTTAAAAATAGCTTACCTCTTGAGAATTTTAGTCTTAGAAGCCAGTAGCTGGTCGCAAATTACTTTCTATATCATCACAAATGTCCTGACTTCCTACTTTGAAAGATTTGTTCCCAATGTTGAGCAAATATACATTTCGCCGATGGTGACAGTCATTTCGGTGGCTAGTGTACAGTCGAGTGGGGACAGGCCGGATGTAACGCCGATTTTCTGTCACGCTTTTATGTCACCATGACTTTAGGACTTTCGTACTGGTAGGCATTGCCGGATTTCATACCGTGAGGGCCTGGGTACAATCGGTGTATTATGGGATTAACAACACAAGACCCATATATTCAGAAAGAGCACACCGAGCTTTACAAAATCCTTAAGTTTCGTGTAAATTGCGCCAATATTGAACAAGATACAGCCATTCAAAAACGTAAAAATTAAGTAACAAATGTATGGATTGCCGGACACTTGTCCGGAAATCCATACATTTTCCGGACACTTGTCCAGAAAGCCATACATTTCTTTACAGATTTTAAAGTTTTTGAATGGCTGTATCTTGTTCAATAATGGCCCAATTAACACGAAACTTAAAGATTTTGTAAAGCTCGGTGTGCTCTTTCTGAATATATGGGTCTTGTGTTGTTAATCCCATAATACACCGATTGTACCCAGGCCCCCGACGTATGAAATCCGGCAATGAGGGCTGGATAGAAAAAAACACCTTTACACGAACGCACTCATAATCTATGATTACTTCAAGTCTATTTCTTAAATAGTGACTATATCCTACGTGTTTTGCTAGTTTCCGCGTCGAGAGATACTGTGCGAACAAAATTGCATCGGATTGGTTCAATTTTGTTCGATTGGTTCGAAAATACGAACCCACAGCGAAATAGGTGTTCGATTTTGTTCGATTGCCTAACCCAATTTTGTTCAATTTTGTTCGCTCCCCGGACCTTGCGTAACGGCCGTTGGCGCGAGGTCGGTGTCAGCATGGGAAAGCCGAAACATGTTTTCTCTCTATAGAGTTCATTATTATAAAGTGCAAAATTTGCATTTATCAAAGTACCGCGAAGAGGCTAACTTTAAGCCAAATTTTCGTTCTTCACGGAGTTTTTCGACCGTCAAAGCACACCCATGTGGAGTGAAATTTATTGGGCTTTTAATATGGAACTGTTGGTTTTATTGCGATGAGATTTGTAGAGTGACGTCGCGCCAGCGACCGATGGGAGAGTGGTTTGGCCGCGTCTACCCTGCGAGCAGAATGGCTTCAAAATCGGCACAAGAGACAAGTACGCGACACATGTGCGCTGGGAAAGCTTTATGTCTTGGGCGTTTTTCAATTGAATTAACTCAATGAAAATCAGTCTTGTAGCAACAGCGATAAATGACTCCGTGCAGGACTGGCTTCCGCTGGTAAGGCGTCAGGTGACTACCCCCCTTGGAATGCCTCGGTGATTAGTGCAGAAGATCACGAAAGGTTAATTAATCATTATAAAATATTCCTCTGAAGATGAAACTCCTCTACTCACCTATTCCTACTCCAAGTCCTGGATGATAAACAAACATTGGCGAATACTGCTCACTCCATGAGCGTAACAACTCAAGCCTATCACATCGTAGAAACGTAAACAGATGGCCGATCAGAGGCCATTTGCCAGGTGGGCTGGGAATCTTCTGCAGCGGAGACAACTTTTCTTCTATGACTTTATACACCAACCACAGAATGACAAATACCAGAAACGACAAGAAAATGAACTTTGCATTGAAAAACTCAAAAAGGACGTCCATAATTATGAACCCCAACGAGATCGCTGAGGAGATTAAAATGCTGAATCATGGTGTGACGACGTGACGCGGTCAAGGTGGAGTGGTCAGGTTGAAGTATTTAGTAGGGTGGGGCAAGTACCAAAAATTATCTACACATTCAAATCGGTCTTAATTTAAGTCTATAAATTAAAAATAATTTTGATATTTTAGAACTTGTCAATAGAGTTGAAAATGCACAACACCTCATGAGTTTCAATTAAGTTTTTCTACATAACCTAATAATTAAACGTAAACCTCACCCTACCCCCGGGAGAAAAAAGATGCCTTGTCATGCAGGCTAAGTAAGCGTGACTGTTTTCTCCGCTGGCATGAAATCAAACTGGTTTAATTGTGTGTGATCTTTGTGTGTTTGTAAAATCTAGGTTAAACATCCAAAATGATCATATTTATTCTGACGATTCCCATTTTGGTATGGTTCATGTACACGTTCTTTAAAGACGAAGTTACGTCGCCGTTGAGAAAAGTTCCAAAGCCCGATGGTTCTGTCCCCGTTTTTGGTCATTTGTGGACTTTTCTTCGTGAGAAAAACCATTTGAAATTGTTACAGGACTGGAGTGAAAAGTACGGTCCAATCTTCAGGTACAGTCGTGGTTTTGGTAAGTGGAACACGGGCTTATACATATTTGTTTTGATAACTAGTAAGCTTAAAAGCTCCCAAAGTGACGTGTTCCGTACACCTACTCACAAGTTATTTCTTTATTTAGTTTGCTAATAATATGGAGGCCATTCCATTAAAATGTTTCGTTTCTCATCGCCCGACCGACCCATTTTTTTTCGAAAAGTTAAAAAAAAAAACAAAATCTTAGATTCACCAGCCAAAGAAGCAAGTGCTTCAGTTTACAATGGTATGGACATGTAATATTCTTTAAAGGACATCGATACCACGTTTTTTAAGGCTGTTTGGACGTTTGATAGTCGTGTTAATATACCTGTTTTACCATCCGATTATATATCTTACAGATTAAACGCGAGGTTTAATATGCAAAAGCAAACTGGAATTTTCTTGAAAAGATAAGCAATAACGAACGAACACACTTTCGAGTTGACTTTGTAACCAGGCTTTTTTCTCTGCCCGGACTTCTCTGAAACCCAGGCCCTTTCAAGTGTTTATTCATTCTTTTTTGTTGCCCCACCGACCGACCCATCATCACAAGAGACAGGGTGATAGGAGACAAAACATGTTATTGGGATGGCCTTACACCTTCTAAGTAGAAGTTTTTGTAAGATTATATATAGGGGTATCAAATGGTCTTTGCGAGCATTTGCAACCATACAAGGCAGGAGCTAGGCTCCTGTACAAGGAGTGTGTTTATTTTTGCCCGGTGAGCATGAGCAGTGGGCAAATTTGACCATCGAGCATTGAGCTGTGAGTGGTTAGAAAATACAGATGGCAAGTAGTGAGCAGTTATGCTCCAGTAGAAATTAAATGGACTAGT
>JAHPZR010041169.1:17500-19328 GCA_019787425.1 Platygyra sinensis | reverse complement strand
AGAAGCCGCAAATTTCTTTTCTAGTTCAACACCGATTTCTGCAACAGAAGTCCATAATAAGTCGCGATAGTGGGAAATTAAGCGAACGCTGTCGGCTGAACTTACCATGAACACACCGGTTGCCTTCGGTGAGACCTCTGGGAATGAGGTTGCTTTAAGGCCCGTTTACACAGGCACAGGTGCAATTTTTGTCGCGCTAAAGTTGCAACTTCAAAATCGCACGTGTGAACCAGGTGCGACTTTCAGTGCGATTTGTGAAACATGTTCGAAACTTGATGCAGCTTTGGCGCGACAAAAATTGCATCGAGTTGCCGCAACGAAAATCGCCTGTGTAAACGGGCCTTTAGATTGCATTCACTGTCGCGCAATGAAGAACAATAAATCAAAGACCATTAGGTGAATGGAATGAAGAAGATGAGATCTTATCCCCTAGTACCGTATAAAAGAAAATTAAGGAGAAGGCTTCTCCGAGTTTTAGGTCTGTGCGTTATCCCAGACTTCAGATATTCAACAAAAAGCGGTTTCGCGCAAATTTACAGCCGGCTCAGTATGGACGAGCCATGCCTTGAAGCTCCGTAGCCAGAAAGTAGTGTAACCACATGGGCCGGGTTGTTCGAAAGCCGGTTAACGCTAACCCAGGGTTAACCGTTAACTCAAGCATTATGTTTTCTTGTTTAAAAACGTTTTTCATCTCTAATGTTTGGTGTAGTTTGAGATTACTACAGCTCAAAACTGAAGGGCAAATAATATAAACAGAACACCTCACCAAATAGTTACAAAACTGAAATCAAAATTCTCGCTAACCCTAGGTTAGCTTAATCGGGCTTTGAACAACCCGGCCCTGAAACTTAGTTTGGTTATCAAGGTTACTGGATCTGCACTGCGCAAATACACATTCCTCCATTCACATGCACTACTTTTAATTTACAAAGGTTAAAAATCCCGAAGTGAGTATATCAGTTTCAAAATGCGCTGGTTTCAAAATGAAGGACGCTATTCAGTTGAAAAGTTGTCAACATATATACATTTTGTACCTGCTATGCCTTATGAGGAAAAAAACTCTGTTGGCCGGCTCCTAAGTTTTGGATCTCACACCTTTTTGACCTCACGTGAAAACCATCTATACTAGCTTTCGAGACTCGTTTTACAGGCTCAAATGTGGTCCACTTAATTCTCGACGGACTTATGACAAACTCGACAAACTTCCATTGCAGAAATCGGCGCTGAACTAGAAAATTAATTTTTTGCAGCTAGCTTCTATATTTGACTGTCTGAACTGAAATGCCGTGTTGAGATATATGTTGTTATGTATATAAATATATGTTATGTATATAAATGTGACGTGGATTGTTTGCGGTGATGTATCTGAACCTCCATGGCACGCTTTTCATTTCCTTCAGATGTGAAGATATAGAAATGATGCACCGCTGATGCAAATCTCGAGAAATCAGAAAGTTTGGGTTCCTTCTGTGTGTACCGGAGCACCGATCACGTAAGCTTACGCAAAACAAAAGAAATAAAAGATAGGAAACAAAACAACTCCAAATAAAGACTATAGTCACAAGCTATCAAAAATACAAAGCTTTCCGGTACCTATAGAATGACCCAGAATTTGGGTTTAAGAAAGCAAAAGAAAAAAGACATAAAAAGAAGCTTACAAATGAAGAAAAAAATGCAAAAAAGAGACCCCGGCCCCGCGTTTTACTGACACCCGGTTTGTACTTAATTGGGAGACCAACCAAGAAATTACACCGGCGGTGTTGTAAGCTTTTGACTTTCTGAATTTTTTTGTCAATTTCCCACGACGATTTACCGACCTGAGTTCCAA
>JAHPZR010041169.1:0-12500 GCA_019787425.1 Platygyra sinensis | reverse complement strand
CTTCAAAGACAAACTCTTGTATAAGAGTGGATAACACAGCTTTCATCTCCACCAAAGCAAACTTATTCCCTATACACGAACGAGGGCCAGCAGAAAACGGCAAAAAGGCATAAGGATGTACTGGGGGATGGCTGTCATCTGCAGAAAGACAAACAAGCTTTATTAAGAATGAAGAGTAATTTTTACGCATTTGACGTTTCATTCAAGAATACGAGGGTAAAGGTAAAGTCAGCATAAGAGCAAAGAGGTCGATCAGGCCGGTGCTTATTTCTGGTTTCTGCAGCATGAAATGATTAGGAGTATTTCTAGTCCCCCTGAGTGCAATGCTAATCCATAGCAGGGTTACCCCCAGGGTTGTCCCCAGCCTGGGCTCAAACCTTGACCACTTGATCTGGAGTTAACAGTGCACTACTCATGAGGCCACTACATCTCCACAATTCAAGAACAACCAGCACTTTAGTTCCCTTTCTGTACCAAGGAATTGTTAACGACTACACTTTGTTGGGTTCTGGACGGGATGTGACGTCAGGCCATCACAAATATTACTCTCTCCTACTGGTGCAGTCTGCCCCAATAATTTGGCCTACAATCCACTGATCGAAGCAACGTTATAAATGGCGTCCTGTTGTTGGGTACCCTTGATCAAACTACTTTAATAAGACTGTCATCTCTCTCTCTGAGATTGTCTAGCCAGTTAAGATAGTCCGCTGGACAAAACTGCTGTGGATAGACGTTTTACGACAAAAATTAAAACAAACAAAGCGATGCAAATAATTTTTTTTTGATTGTCTTGAATCTTATTAAATTCCACACATGGAAAGTTATTTTTATATAGATCACACAAGAAAAACTTGCGTTACAAATTACCAACTTTTAAATTTGCGGACTGAATCACAAAGTACGAAAAATTGCGCCATTTCTGAGAAAAAAAGTTAACTTTTACATGAACATCGTAGTGTTAGAGTAGTGTTGTTGTGTGAAGAAAATCGTTGCGTGTTTGTAAATTTTTCTGGTGAATTCGACGAGATGGCATGAAGAAGGAGCAATAATCCATCTAAACAGCACTATAATCAACCTGTGATACATCAGCGGTTTGGAGAATCAAACATTCAAGTTGTGCTACTACTGGACTGAATGAAGGGCCACAAGGCAAACCAAACAGACCTATTTCAAGTTGTTATGCTAGAAAATGGGCGACTTGACTACTCTCTCTGAGGTTCTGGCCGACAACGGTACTGAACACAGCAGTATTTTGCACACCACTGACTTGTACGAAGCGTGAGCTGAGGACAACCATCTTCGAAAAAGGTCGAAGACCGATGTTTTGGCAAGAAGAGTTAAAAGACAACAAAAAGATCTCTTTCTGAAGACACCAACTAGTTGTCTTTCTCGTGCTTTTAAAATAACTGACCGACAAATCAACCAGCAGGCAAACAGAAATAGTATAAACAAAAGTTTGATACTGCTAAAGGTGATATAAATCAGACATTTAGGCCCTCCACAGACTAGGGATTTAGTTGTCGACAACTATTTGTTATCGACAACTAAAAGTTATCGACAACTAAAAAACGTAGTCTGTGGCGCAAGTTGTCGACAACTAAACCCCAAATTATTAGTTGTCGACAACTAAGCAGTTTCCCTTTTCGAAAAGGGAAACTGCTTAGTTGTCGACAACTAACAGTTGTCGACGGCTTCATTTTTGGGCGTTTTTCTAGTGTGTGAAAACTTTTGTTTTAGTTGTCGACTACTTTTAGATCTCCGCGCTATTGTGTCAGTGGCTTTCCACGCGTGAGCATGCGTAGTAAGCTCTTGGTGCCCAACCTACCTGTGTATCGGCTGCTAAATCAGTATTTGAGCGCCAGTGTGTGGAATCCCTTTATCGGACTTATTTAGTTGTCGATAACTTTTAGTTGTCGATCACAAATAGTTGTCGACAACTAAATCCCTAGTCTGTGGAGGGCCTAAGACATTTAAATTACTTAATTACTTAATTAATTAATTAGACATTTAGTAGAGTTTAACACAATCACAAAATTATTTGCATCATTTTGTTTGTTTTTTTGTCGTAAAACGTCGATCCAGAATAGTTTTGTCCAACGTTCTATGTCCCACATGCAAGATAAGAGCGAATACCAGTAGAGCTTACCATTTTCGTCAAATCTTTGAGGATCAAAAGCATGTGGATCCTTCCAGAACTTGGTCAAATGATGTACAGCGTCGATTCCTAAGGACACAAAGGTACCCTTGGGAATTTCATAACCACCAATCACATCATTTTCTTTTGCAACACGTACTGCTAAAGTTGCTGGAGGGTGCAATCGCAGAGATTCCTTTATTACATTTCCAAGAAACTTCAACTCGCCCAGTTTTCCCCACGTCAATTCTGATGAGTCTTTCATAACCACCTGAATTTCTTTCCTGACCTGTTTAGCTATGTCTGGGTGTCTTGCAAGTTCATACAGGGTCCACATCATGGACACACTGGTAGTTTCATGACCAGCTAACATGAAGGTAAAAACCTGAGCTCTGAGAAGTTCATCATCCATGGTCGCCCCTGTGTCTTCGTCATGTTGGTCCATTAGCAAGCTTAACAAGTCTCTTTTAGAAGACACGGTTCCTTCTTCCCTTTCCTTACGTTTTGCTTTGATAACCTTTAGGAAAAAATGGATTAAACTTGACTATTTGGATTCAACTTAACTACATGTACACAGGGGAAGACATTTTATGAATACAAGCATGTAGTATTAAAAGAGTATGCAAAATTGTCATAGACAGGATTTTTGAGAGCGTGTGAGAGGGGTGCACTCTTCTGTCAAAGATGATCCACAAAAGGCTGTGAGTCCTTTTAACCTGCAGTGCAGTCAGTCAGTGCAGTCACAATATATCACGTATACCGGTGGCATAGACTGTCCGTGACACAGGGCTGGATCTCCCTAGTGTAAAAAAAAAAAAATTGAAAAACTTTGTCCGTAACCCCTACTACCTTGCTATTCAGGCTTGAAAGAGAGCAATCATTCTTTTTATCTAATATCCTTTTATTCAGCCCTGAATACTAAGGTATTGCCCTTATGAGGTGACTCATGGAATGAGGGTCTCAATGGGGTATAGCCCTAGTCAGTAGACTGCTAAAAAAAGACATAGTTAGCAAGCTGTTAGAAAAAAAAAGGACTTAGTCAGTAAACAGCAAAAAAAAAATAGGTCAGTCGGTTAATTTGTATGATTTTAGGTCTTTTATGAGCTGTAGATGATCTCGTTTCGCATAGCAAGGCATGATTGAAGTAAAATCAGTCAAATCAGTTTTTGGATTATTTAAAATGATATCACGTTGTTCACTGTATTGCACAATCGGTGTTCCTGCGACCTCTCATGAAACCCCCCTGAGCAATTTTCAAGACCTTGATTTAAGGTGGCTGAACACAGTTTTTGATACCTCTGTTTCATTTACCTTTGCTTCTAAAACCCTTGATCCTTTGGTCGCCAAAAATGGCAGCAAGCAAGTTAACAACACAAACTTCAACTTTTTGATAATTAAACTGTCGTATGTGCCGTTGCCATGGCAACATGATTAATTATAAACAAGCGTTTAAAATCGGTTTTGTTTATTTGCAGAAAATCTAGTCATTAGATTTTCTTTATAATTTGCATGCAACAAGCTTGTAACGATACTCACATGTTAGCGCTATTTTAATAATAATTTAACAAACAGATCTTTAATTATCCCTCGTTGAAGGTTCACTGGCATATCTTGAATTTCCTCTGTTAAATTTTAATTTTTTTTAATCCTCCAGTTACTTATTTCCTAAAGTATTTTCGCTCTAAATTTCGTGAAATTCTAATGAGTGGTTCTCGAGAAATAGGCGTATCTCCTAAGTCAATTTTTCATTCAATCGCAATTTTTTCGACTTACTACGCATGCGCTGCATTTAACTGGGTTCCTTCGGTAACAAACAAAAGCTGAAAATTGTTGGGTTCTTTGCATCGTTACCTTTTCTAACGTATCTTTGTAATGAAAGACTAAAGCCATCAATACACTGCTTTCAATTATAGAGAAAAATAACACAGATAGTGCGAGTGTTGAGTAAATAAAATGATCGCTCTATTGACGGCTTGTTTGTTTTTTGAAATCCTTGTGCACGTGCTGAATTGCATCAGCAAAAGCGCGCGCAAAAAGTGTGTTCGGCCACCTTAAGACCAGGTGTTTAAAGCCAAACAAGCATTCTGAACAGAAAGGCCGTTTAAGTGGCGCCAACATTTGCTTCAACATGCGTTCAAAACTTTGTTGAACTAAATGCCAACAGTGTTTAGAAAGCACTCAACATGCTATTGGGTCCTTCGTGTTATTATATAGTCTTGTACATGTATGTTCTTGCACCCGTCACAGACTGCCTCAATGCTTAACCGTTCAAGGCCGACACTGTGACCACAGAAAGCATCCGGTATACACTGGCACAGCCTCTTACAGACACTACGAGCCTATGGAATCTCCTTTCACCTTGTTCAGTCTCTCGTCGTAACCGTTGTTAATTACTATCTGTACTACCGGTAGTTCATTAGTGGTATCTGTAGTCCATTGTTATAAGTGCTGTTAATTACTATTTGTAATACGTATGGGTTATTGACCAAGTGTGAGGTCAAGATGGCTGGATATTGGCCAAGTTCTTTTTTTGCGCGTTTATGGACCGAGACGAAGTCGAGGTCCATAAACTCGCAAAAAAAAGAACGAGGCCAATATCCAGCCATCTTGACCGAACAAACTTGGTCAATAAAGGATTTATTATATGGCTTTTGGTGAAATTTTGCTTTCGGGATGCAGCGGGTAGTCCCTAGCGGGCAAGATGGCTCCAGCTTGCCCGCTCGGGTAGCCAATCACAGCGCGCGATTTGGTTCATCTTGCCCGCTCACGGAGCTAGCCATATAATAACGTTAGTTTATTACTGGTCTGTAGTCATTGTTGTCAATTTTAGTCTCTGTAGTTTTCTTGTTGCTTTCAGTTGTATTTAGTTGTACCTTGTTGCAAATTAATAATTTGTGTAAACATGGCCCGCCTAGATTAGTATAGCTATCCGCGGGCATGTTAAAATTTGCAATTTTAATTTGAAAACAAAAACTAAAATGTACGTGTCTATGTATGTTGAAATTCAGAATCTTCTTCAACAACGTTGATTGCTGTGTTAGTGATGGTGACATCCCGTTTGAAGTTAAGGATGGTCTCAGGCAGGGCTGTGTATTGTCCACAGTGCTTTCAATCTTGTTGTAGGCTGGATCATGCGGCGCACCATAGCGGACAAAGTCAGGGTCTTCAGATGGACCCCTTTCTCTTATCTGGAAGAACTGGATTACGTTGACGATTTACGCTTAGCGTTACTCTCACACACCAACTCACAAAATCCAAGAGACGACCCGGCGACTCAATTTCTTCGCACTGAACCAAGTTGGCGTTAACACCAGCGGTAAAAAGACCGAAGTAATGGCACTGAACACCACCAACAGTCCAGTCCAGGTTGAAAACGAAGAGCTACCCTACACGGACAAATTTCCCCTGAAAAGAAATTCTTCACCAAAAACGTTCAAGTACTTGTGAACTCCTGTAAAAATCACTGCAGCACCAATGGCTGTCACGTGTTAATTACCAAATAAAGAAGCCTCGACTGTCCTCTGTTCTGTTGTAAAGCACGCAGGAAGCGGTAGAGCACAAAAGAAGTGTTGGGGAAAACACGAGAACTATATATTATTATTATGTGAATTTTACAATTTGAAGGTTTTCAAAGCCCGCTTATAGCAGAGCTAGTCTAGGCGGGTTGTACTATTTACAATCATTGCCGAGCAAGTGATTTTAAAACAGCTGCTAAATAGGCACACACATACATTAACAGTTAATCAAGTACAAGGGTAAAGCAAAATTGAAAGGTGTAAGGTAGATGTACGGCTACATGCGAAGACGCAGTCGAGTGTTTTTCCCTACTTTTTGAGTGCTTTACCGCTCTCACAGTGTATTGAATTGGTTATGAACTCACCTCAAGAACAGTTCCATCTGTTATTTCAAGTGCTTTCCTTGCCCTTTCATTCTCCGCCAGTGGAAGGTAGTCATACAGTGGAATGTATCTCTTTCGCATGATTCGGCCAAAACTAATGTCTTTGATAACAGCAGAAAATGCACTTGATGTTTCAGATTCTCCTGACAACACCGTGTTGAAGTGATAGCCAAAAGCACATCTCCCAATGATGTCTAACGTCAGATGAGCCAAGTCTGTAGAGATAGGCACCTCCAAGAATCCTTCAGTTGAATTGGTCAATTGTTCTGTCCACAGCTGTTTATAGAACAACAAATGAAATCATGTAGTTGAAACAACAGAGGTGTTATAAGCTCACACATTTTCTTATTGTTAAATATTAGACATTAGTATAAATTTACCGTAGTCTATTGTGAATACGTGAATTTGATTGGCTATATTAACGTTGACTATCTGCTGATAGTCAACAGTTACGCATCAGTGCACATCGCGCATCACGTTTGAACCTGATGTAACATAATAAAACAGTTCTTTTCTACGCGTTACTTGACTTTTTTTTTCTTTTTATGCAATGAGACTACGGTAAATTTATACTTAAACAATTAGACTACTCGCCCTCGTTTTCTACGAGCAATAGTCAACTCGGCTGCGCATCGTTGACTATCTGCTAGCCTGTTCCAGGCTCTCGGTCAGTGACGACGATCGAAAAAGGGAGCGGGCGACAAGCGGGATCAGCGGCGAGCGGGATCCGGGAGAGAAAAGGAGAGGGCGGGCCTGACCTCTCCTTTTTCCCTACCAGACCCCACTCGTCGCCCGCCCGCTTTTTCAATCCTCCACTGACAGAGAGTATGGAACAGGCTAACCATCTGCTCGTAGAAAACTCGGGCTCAAGTGATGTGAATCAGTTACTACTGTACAGTGTATGGCAAAAAATAATTACTGGAACATGTAGTTATTAGTTAACTGAAGGAATATTATGTGTATTTAAAAATGTAATTTACCTTTACTGTATAATATTTATATCTCACCTTCACGAGATTGCTTGTAACTTCTTTAAAGTCCTCTACCATCCCAGTCAAATTATTGTAATTAAATGCTGGATTGATCATCTTACGTTGACGAGCATGTTCCTTTCCATTAGAGGAGAATACACCATTACCAACGCTGGGTATAAAAGTGCGTACAAATTCATTGCGAAGGTAGTTCTTTGAATTGGTTACAGCAACATGCTTGATCAGATCAGGATCTGCCAAGAAGACTCTTTTATCCCCTAAGCAAAAAAGGTCATAATAAAAGAACATTTAATAATTGATCATCACTTTATTTGATGGTGAGGGCAGGAAAGTAACAAATAAGGCCTTTTAAGCCCAGCTGGCTCATCCATGGTTTCTGTCAGTAGCATAATGTGGCTTGGAGAATTGCTACTGTTCTCCAGGCTAGATGGAATGTGAGTCACCTGCAGGTTACTCCCCAGCATTCAGTCAGGTTGCCCCAACAATTTGCTGGTGCCCAGTTGTTATGTTCTCCTAGGGAAATACAAAGGGAATAAAAAACACAAGATGGCGAGGTCCGACACTCAACTTATTGAGCGCATGTTTTATACAAGTAGCTACTGGCACAGTGGGCTACAAACTGATAGAAATCACTGTATAGTAACATTAAACCTCCCTGCAGGAAATGTACTGTCATGCAACAAAACTAATCAAACAAGGTGATGCATCCAAAACTGTAATGTGTCTATTAAAATGAAATAATAATGAAAAAATCAGTGTCTTGCAGTCATGTCTGATGGCCTACAACAATTTCCAATGTTGCACAACATTGTTAGCTCATCTTTCTTCAATCAACCTCTGACAGAGGTGGTTTTGAACTGCCCTTTGAGTAGTACAATAGGCCACGTTCGATATATCAATATTCAAGCATGGTTCTGAGGCTTTTGGGTTAAAATTGCAAATTTTTCAAGTTTCTTTTGTCTCTCAATTCCCAAAAGAGACTTAGATACAAAGAAAACAACACCAAATATAGAAGTTTGACCTGAAAGCCTCGGAGCCATGTTAGAATATTGATATATCGAACGTGGCCTATATCAGGACTAATGAACTAAAGGGGCAGTGGTAGGGGGTAGTTCTTTTGGTCCACAGTCATCAGGCATGGAACTATTTGTAGCTCCAGGAGAATCTAGAGGATCTCCATCAGTGGTTGCTGTTTCTGCTGTAACAGTTCCTGAACTAGAACATGTTAAGAAGAACATGGTCCAGGGATTGCCTACAAGTTTGACCATCATCTAGCTGAACATAATAAGAATGAGGTGCGATATCAGGGTTGTCAGTAGATTTTTGAGTAGCAGGTTCCATCCAAAAAGTAGGCGGCTATTTCCATTTTATTTGTTCAATATCATGCTCAGAACTGACCTACTAACATTCGGAGTAACCGGTGCAGTATTCAAAATAACCGGTGAAATGCGCCGGTTGCCGGCTTATTTTGACAACCCTGGATATGCTGTACCACTGCACCAGATTACCACTTACAATGGACAAATGGTTATATGCCATAATAGAGTCGCAGACAGCTCCGTCTTAGAACTTGGCATTCTTGTCATTATTAGACTTAATTTTGCCTTACTGACAAGCCATGCGACCAGCAAGATAAGGTCGTGTCAGAAATAGATGCACGTGAAGTTCTCTTTCAAGGAAGAGTGAGGCAGGTGACATCCCTGTGACAATTTTTGTGGTGTCCTTTTGTAAGATAGGAGAAATCTAGTTATCTTCTGCAGAGTGCTGGCAGGATCAGCAGAGATAGCATAGTCATGACCAAGAACATAGCATGATGACCAGTAAATAGTAGGCCATTACAAAGTAAAGTACAGTTAAACCCCTATTAAGTGGCCACCTATTAAACAGCCACCCCAATTAGGCAGCCATTAATCAAAGTCCCGATGACTGCTTTTCTATTGTTTTTACCTCAGTGTTAAACAGCCAACCCCTTTTAAGAGACCCCTATCCATTTCCCCGAAGGGGGCCGTTTAATAGGGGTTAGACTGTATATAAAAAACAAAGAAGGGAAAGGGGCTTGCTCCACCCTCACGTAGACAGGTAATGCCAAATGATATTCATCTGAATAAATCAATACCATCCCATTTTATAACATAACTTTTTTATCACAATATCAAAGATACCGAAATTGTCTTGACAACTGAAAACACCGACTCGGACTTGAAAGTGCACGCGCTGCATTATGCAAATGAGCTGCTTGTACACGTCAGACTTTCCTTTCAAAAACTTTTACAAACTTGCTTAATATATGCAGAAATAATATGAAAAAAATGTTTGGGAAACAAGAAATGACACGTACTCGTTGTCGGTAAGAGTACAGACCACAATAAACCACATTTCAATTTGTTTTTTACCACAATATCAATGTCAAAGAAAATGTTTTTTTCAGAGCGCGAGCTGAAAAAGGCATTATGTGACACATTGACGCGAGCAGCGTGGTATGGACTCTAAAAGACTTCTGTTGACTTCTGTCTTGATGTTATGTCATAAAACAAAATGATAAACACCATAGCGTGTACTATTGAGTTATGGATGCACTTGGGAGGTTTGCTAAGCACTCAAGAAGCTAGAGTCACACTCAGCTACTGCCTCGTGCGACTCCTACGCTTCTTTCGTGCTTAGCAACCTCCCGCGTGCACCATAACTCAATAGTACACGCTATGGCATTTACCATTTGTTAATTAACTCAACCAGAGATTATCAAAATTATGTCCATGTTGATTGTGCATAGGAGTTAAAAACTTCAGATGTTACTGCAAAATAGTCACTGCATGTCTCTATTAACCCTTCAGTTGCGTGTTTGCCTCCTGTTGTTTGAATATTTCAGAAATTATCACCTAATCACAAAAATGATAACTAGTCCATTTAATTTCTACTGGAGCATAACTGCTCACTACTTGCCATCTGTATTTTCTAACCACTCACAGCTCAATGCTCGATGGTCAAATTTGCCCACTGCTCATGCTCACACACGGGCAAAAATAAACACACTCCTTGTACAGGAGCCTAGCTCCTGCCTTGTATGGTTGCAAATGCTCGCAAAGACCAATTTGATACCCCTATATATAATCTTACAAAAACTTCTACTTAGAAGGTGTAAGGCCATCCCAATAACATGTTTTGTCTCCTATCACCCTGTCTCTTGTGATGATGGGTCGGTCGGTGGGGCAACAAAAAAGAATGAATAACACTTGAAAGGGCCTGGGTTTCAGAGAAGTCCGGGCAGAGAAAAAAGCCTGGTTACAAAGTCAACTCGAAGTGTGTTCGTTCGTTATTGCTTATCTTTTCAAGAAAATTCCAGTTTGCTTTTGCATATTAAACCTCGCGTTTAATCTGTAAGATATATAATCGGATGGTAAAACAGGTATATTAACACGACTATCAAACGTCCAAACAGCCTTAAAAAACGTGGTATCGATGTCCTTTAAAGAATATTACATGTCCATACCATTGTAAACCTGAAGCACTTGCTTCTTTGGCTGGTGAATCTAAGATTTTGTTTTTTTTTTTAACCTTTTCGAAAAAAAATGGGTCGGTCGGGCGATGAGAAACGAAACATTTTAATGGAATGGCCTCCATATTATTAGCAAACTAAATAAAGAAATAACTTGTGAGTAGGTGTACGGAACACGTCACTTTGGGAGCTTTAGCTTACTAGTTATCAAAACAAATATGTATAAGCCCGTGTTCCACTTACCAAAACCACGACTGTACCTGAAGATTGGACCGTACTTTTCACTCCAGTCCTGTAACAAATTTCAAATGGTTTTTCTCACGAAGAAAGTCCACAAATGACCAAAAACGGGGACAGAACCATCGGGCTTTGGAACTTTTTCTCAACGGCGACGTAACTTCGTCTTTAAAGAACGTGTACATGAACCATACCAAAATGGGAATCGTCAGAATAAATATGATCATTTTGGATGTTTAACCTAGATTTTACAAACACACAAAGATCACACACAATTAAACCAGTTTGATTTCATGCCAGCGGAGAAACAGTCACGCTTACTTAGCCTGCATGACAAGGCATCTTTTTCTCTCCCGGGGGTAGGGTGAGGTTTACGTTTAATTATTAGGTTATGTAGAAAAACTTAATTGAAACTCATGAGGTGTTGTGCATTTTCAACTCTATTGACAAGTTCTAAAATATCAAAATTATTTTTAATTTATAGACTTAAATTAAGGACCGATTTGAATGTGTAGATAATTTTTGGTACTTTGCCCCACCCTACTAAATACTTCAACCTGACCACTTCCACCTTGACCGCGTCACGTCGTCACACCATGATTCAGCATTTTAATCTCCTCAGCGATCTCGTTGGGGTTCATAATTATGGACGTCCTTTTTGAGTTTTTCAGTGCAAAGTTCATTTTCTTGTCGTTTCTGGTATTTGTCATTCTGTGGTTGGTGTATAAAGTCATAGAAGAAAAGTTGTCTCCGCTGCAGAAGATTCCAGCCCACCTGGCAAATGGCCTCTGATCGGCCATCTGTTTACGTTTCTCTACGATGTGATAGGCTTGAGTTGTTACGCTCATGGAGTGAGCAGTATTCGCCAATGTTTGTTTATCATCCAGGACTTGGAGTAGGAATAGGTGAGTAGAGGAGTTTCATCTTCAGAGGAATATTTTATAATGATTAATTAACCTTTCGTGATCTTCTGCACTAATCACCGAGGCATTCCAAGGGGGGTAGTCACCTGACGCCTTAACCAGCGGAAGCCAGTCCTGCACGGAGTCATTTATCGCTGTTGCTACAAGACTGATTTTCATTGAGTTAATTCAATTGAAAAAACGCCCAAGACATAAAGCTTTCCCAGCGCACATGTGTCGCGTACTTGTCTCTTGTGCCGATTTTGAAGCCATTCTGCTCGCAGGGTAGACGCGGCCAAACCACTCTCCCATCGGTCGCTGGCGCGACGTCACTCTACAAATCTCATCGCAATAAAACCAACAGTTCCATATTAAAAGCCCAATAAATTTCACATCCACATGGGTGTGCTTTGACGGTCGAAAAACTCCGTGAAGAACGAAAAATTTGGCTTAAAGTTAGCCTCTTCGCGGTACTTTGATAAATGCAAATTTTGCACTTTATAATAATGAACTCTATAGAGAGAAAACATGTTTCGGCTTTCCCATGCTGACACCGACCTCGCGCCAACGGCCGTTACGCAAGGTCCGGGGAGCGAACAAAATTGAACAAAATTGGGTTAGGCAATCGAACAAAATCGAACACACCTATTTCGCTGTGGGTTCGTATTTTCGAACCAATCGAACAAAATTGAACCAATCCGATGCAATTTTTGTTCGGCACAGTATCTCTCGACGCGGAAACTAGCAAAACACGTAGGATATAGTCACTATTTAAGAAATAGACTTGAAGTAATCATAGATTATGAGTGCGTTCGTGTAAAGGTGTTTTTCTATCCAGCCCTCA
>JAHPZR010041168.1:0-11748 GCA_019787425.1 Platygyra sinensis | reverse complement strand
CCTACCAGTACGAAAGTCCTAAAGTCATGGTGACATAAAAGCGTGACAGAAAATCGGCGTTACATCCGGCCTGTCCCCACTCGACTGTACACTAGCCACCGAAATGACTGTCACCATCGGCGAAATGTATATTTGCTCAAACATTGGGACCAAATCTTTCAAAGTAGGAAGTCAGGACATTTGTGATGATATAGAAAGTAATTTGCGACCAGCTACTGGCTTCTAAGACTAAAATTCTCAAGAGGTAAGCTATTTTTAACCTGTACGTGACGAAGGACACGTCGTGAACAAATTGAATAAATTATCGGCTTCGCACGGAGCCGCTTTGTTCATATATCGTTCTCTTCTGTTGTCACGAAGCTCTCTAGAACCTCTAATCCGTTCTCTTTTGTAGCTCGCCGAGGTCATTTTCTCGCCTAAATCCCTTGAGAAAAGTTCGACAAAGATGTTCCCATTCAATTTTTTTTTTCTTGGACCAAAAAGTTGCTTCTTGTTCAGGTTTTTCGCTTTTAAGGGGGACCGCGGCTCCCTGTGTTTACTCAAGTACTTGAGCAAGGTATCAATTACAAATTCTAAACGAGGTTGCAATGACATCATTCGCCCCTGAGGAATTCTTCGGGGTGCCAAATCCGTGTCGATGAACGCTCCAAAATTCTCGAAGTCCGACCGCACTTTGAAGGCGTTCTCCTTCGTCCAACGCAAAAATGTACCGTGTTTCTATCGAGTCATACGAACACGAGTGGAAGTTTTGGAGAACGAGAAATGCTGTGGGAACACGAGCCTCGATAGAAACACGAAGTACATGTTTTCTATTTCTTTTAGAAAACACCACGACAAGAAAAAGGAAAACAACTTGGTAATTTTGGATGTCAAAATGGAAATTCTCTTTGGTCGCGCCATCACTAGGTCAACAGCGCACGCTAGTTCTGTGTCTCCATCGAGTTATACGAACACGATTTTTAACCAATCAGCGCGCGTGCTTTCTTAGGACTGTTTTCTGACAGCCTTTATCGAATGGGAATAAAGAGAAATTTCTTCCTACTGAATTTCAATGTTCAAACAAAACAAAACAGTCAGTGCCAACGACTGTTAATCATGTACTCCCAGGTGTACTGTGGGTGTTGAAAAGAAATGGCTTATATGATTATCTTCAAGATGTCCTATACTGCCCTCTCAGTAGTGGTCTTATAATATAGATGAGAAACTCTTCTCCCACATCTACACTGAACCGACATTCTTGGTAGCCTTTTACATTACACGTCCTACACGAAATCTCGATACGTGCAGTGTCCTCCCGGTCTCCTGGATATCGCTTCCTGACGTTTTCGACATGCTTACCGGGTGAAAAGGAAAGTAGAAAGCTAGCAGTGATTTCACTTTAAGTGGTACATGATCAAATTTTTACCCCTTGATATTTTAGGTGTATCACATAGAATTCCATGAAAGAGTCAAAACGCCGTTTACCGTTTGCAAATATCTGCATTCAATCCAAATGCTCCGGCCCACGCCCCACCCCCTTATACGTTTTGGCCAGTCCCTTATTAATATGTTAGAAAAGGAGACAGTGCAAAGAACCAAACAATTATTCTCAGCTTTACCCTTGTTACCAAAAAAAGCCAGTTAAATGCAGCGCATGCATAGTAAGTCAAAAAATTGCGAGTGAATGTGGAACTACAATTGTAGCTTTCTCGAAAATACACCTATTTCTCGAGAACCACTCTTTAGAATTTCATACAATTTAGCACGAAAATACTTTAGGAAATAAGTAAGTGGACTATTGAAAACAAATTTAACTTTAACAAAGGAAATTCTAGATATTCTAATGAACATTCGACAAGGGACAATTAAAGATCTCTCTGTTGAATTATTATCAAAATTGTACACGTACATAAGCTAAGAGATTTCCCTCGAGCTAAGCTCGTCAGCGAAATAAATGCCCGTTTTCTCTTAAACAAGCACCGTGAGGTTGGCGGGTCTAAAACACAGGTCACGGGTCACTGTTTTACCAATACTGGAACAACCTTAAACCTTTACTAACTCTAACCTTAAGCCTAAACATTGCCGGCCTAAGGGCGCGTTCGTTTGGGATCAATCCGGAATAAGAATAATTGGAATAATGCGATTAAGCGTTTGTTTGGGAGCTATTCTCATTCCGGAATACCTGGATTTCCATTCCGGCTATTCTGCTCCCAGGAGCAGAATAGCCGGAATATATTCCGAAATATATTCTTATTCTGGAATATCCCAAACGAACGCACCCTTAGTGTAGTATTTAGGCCTAAAATAGTGTAGTACTTAGGCCTAAGGTTAGCATTAAGGAGGGGGTATGATATTTCCAGTATTAGTAAAACAATGACCTGTGACCTGTGTTTTAGACCCGCCGCTGTAAGGTACCTTTTTTATTACATTAAATTAGTCTATAAATCGTTGCCTTTCCACTGACTCAGTTAGAAAAAATTTTAACGTCATACCCTTTCACTTGTGACCTGAAATTACTCTGATCCACGATGTACATTCTGTCCAAGAAACTCATCAAATTGTTCCTTTAAGATGCAATGTATCTATAATTGAGACTTTTGGATATTAAATCCATGTGTTGGCCACTGATACCCCGAAACGTGGCGGCATTCAGAAAAATAAAAACGCACTTAATGAGTAACCATTGCACGGATTTTTGACGCGCCTTTTACGAGTTATTACTCTTAAACGAGCACGGTACCATATGTTTTTTTATCGCACATTTCGACTAGCTGCTTATTAGAAACAGGACACAAAATTTGAAAAAAATCTAACATCAAGTGTTATTTCTGGAGAGTCGGTTGACATGAATTTCAATGTAGACTTTCTAATATTTTAATTTGTCCATTTTTTCAAAAGAAAGTTTGTTATTATTGCAGGTGGTAATAGAGTGTGTCTCACAGACCCTGAGTTAATCAAATATGTCGCAGTCAGCGGACACAAATTTCACAGAGGGGGCTTTGTGAAAAAACAGATTCCAAGTATTGGCAATGGTTTGTTTTCATCAAATGGTAAAGCACATGCTCGTCAGAAAAGGATGATTGGTCCTGCATTTACTACAAAGAACTTAAAGGGATTTTCAGAAATCTTCAAAGAGAATGTTGAAAATCTTGTAAAGGTAATTTAATTTTACAGTCGAACCCTTGCACAACGACCACCTTATTAAGGACGGGGGGGGAGTGGTTGTCATAGAGGGGTGGATTTTTTGGTGGGAGAGATAGGGGTGTAATATGACACCTGTTTTGGGAAGAATGAATCTTTTGTGGAAAAAAGGTACCCTTTCACATACTGTACGCACAAAGATTGCATCTCGTTTCTAAACCCTTGTTTAAAGTAAAGTTAATGATATAGAGCTTACTAATCAGATGATGCAGCCTTAAGGTACATCTGTTCGAAATAATTTTATAAATCTAAGTACCTAAATTACAGATATTCCTATCCACTTGTATCTCAACTTGTAAATTCCGTGCCCTTTTGTACACCTGGAGCCTGAAAAATGAAAATACTCCTTTCGGGCAGAGTCTCTCACTCTAGGTCATTAAGGGAGTACCTCAGTTCTACCCTTCCTACCTGGGTCACTGTTGCTCCTTCAAATTTCAGAACCTCTCCCAGTCCCCCCCATTAAACATGAAACCTTTCCAACTTGTGGGCAATAGGCCCTTTGTACGATCCGTCCGATCAACATGGTACGGAATAAATTATGCTGGGACGCAAATGACGCCGTGGGACTTTCAAGCAAGGATAGTCGGGCTGGACATGGTACGAGTTCCTTTGTTTTGGAAGGGTCCCACCCGCGTTATTTGTCGTCCACGCATAACGATTTTATTCGTACCATGTGACCCGGCGGATCGTACAAACGGGCCTATTGGCCACACAAGTGTGAAAGGTTCAATGTTAATGGGGGGGGACTGGGGAGAGGTTCTGAAAATTTGAAAGGAGCACACAGTGACGCCAGGTAGGAAGGGGGTAGAAGCTGAGGTACTCCCCTTAATGACGCTAGGAGTGGAGAGGACCTCTGCCCGAAAGGAGTATTTTCATTATTTTCCAGGCTCCAGGTGTACAAAAGGGCACGGAATTTACAAGTTGAGATACAAGTGGATAGGAATATCTGTAATTTAGGTACTTAGATTTATAAAATTATTTCGAACAGATGTACCTTAAGGCTGCATCATCTGATTAGTAAGCTCTATATCATTAACTTTACTTTAAACAAGGGTTTAGAAACGAGATGCAATCTTTGTGCGTACAGTATGTGAAAGGGTACCTTTTTTCCACAAAAGATTCATTCTTCCCAAAACAGGTGTCATATTACACCCCTATCTCTCCCACCAAAAAATCCACCCCTCTATGACAACCACTCCCCCCCCGTCCTTAATAAGGTGGTCGTTGTGCAAGGGTTCGACTGTAAAATTAAATTACCTTTACAAGATTTTCAACATTCTCTTTGAAGATTTCTGAAAATCCCTTTAAGTTCTTTGTAGTAAATGCAGGACCAATCATCCTTTTCTGACGAGCATGTGCTTTACCATTTGATGAAAACAAACCATTGCCAATACTTGGAATCTGTTTTTTCACAAAGCCCCCTCTGTGAAATTTGTGTCCGCTGACTGCGACATATTTGATTAACTCAGGGTCTGTGAGACACACTCTATTACCACCTGCAATAATAACAAACTTTCTTTTGAAAAAATGGACAAATTAAAATATTAGAAAGTCTACATTGAAATTCATGTCAACCGACTCTCCAGAAATAACACTTGATGTTAGATTTTTTTCAAATTTTTGTGTCTGTTTCTAATAAGCAGCTAGTCGAAATGTGCGATAAAAAAAACATATGGTACCGTGCTCGTTTAAGAGTAATAACTCGTAAAAGGCGCGTCAAAAATCCGTGCAATGGTACTCATTAAGTGCGTTTTTATTTTTCTGAATGCCGCCACGTTTCGGGGTATCAGTGGCCAACACATGGATTTAATATCCAAAAGTCTCAATTATAGATACATTGCATCTTAAAGGAACAATTTGATGAGTTTCTTGGACAGAATGTACATCGTGGATCAGAGTAATTTCAGGTCACAAGTGAAAGGGTATGACGTTAAAATTTTTTCTAACTGAGTCAGTGGAAAGGCAACGATTTATAGACTAATTTAATGTAATAAAAAAGGTACCTTACAGCGGCGGGTCTAAAACACAGGTCACAGGTCATTGTTTTACTAATACTGGAAATATCATACCCCCTCCTTAATGCTAACCTTAGGCCTAAGTACTACACTATTTTAGGCCTAAATACTACACTAAGGGTGCGTTCGTTTGGGATATTCCAGAATAAGAATATATTTCGGAATATATTCCGGCTATTCTGCTCCTGGGAGCAGAATAGCCGGAATGGAAATCCAGGTATTCCGGAATGAGAATAGCTCCCAAACAAACGCTTAATCGCATTATTCCAATTATTCTTATTCCGGATTGATCCCAAACGAACGCGCCCTTAGGCCGGCAATGTTTAGGCTTAAGGTTAGAGTTAGTAAAGGTTTAAGGTTGTTCCAGTATTGGTAAAACAGTGACCCGTGACCTGTGTTTTAGACCCGCCAACCTCACGGTGCTTGTTTAAGAGAAAACGGGCATTTATTTCGCTGACGAGCTTAGCTCGAGGGAAATCTCTTAGCTTATGTACGTGTACAATTTTGATAATAATTCAACAGAGAGATCTTTAATTGTCCCTTGTCGAATGTTCATTAGAATATCTAGAATTTCCTTTGTTAAAGTTAAATTTGTTTTCAATAGTCCACTTACTTATTTCCTAAAGTATTTTCGTGCTAAATTGTATGAAATTCTAAAGAGTGGTTCTCGAGAAATAGGTGTATTTTCGAGAAAGCTACAATTGTAGTTCCACATTCACTCGCAATTTTTTGACTTACTATGCATGCGCTGCATTTAACTGGCTTTTTTTGGTAACAAGGGTAAAGCTGAGAATAATTGTTTGGTTCTTTGCACTGTCTCCTTTTCTAACATATTAATAAGGGACTGGCCAAAACGTATAAGGGGGTGGGGCGTGGGCCGGAGCATTTGGATTGAATGCAGATATTTGCAAACGGTAAACGGCGTTTTGACTCTTTCATGGAATTCTATGTGATACACCTAAAATATCAAGGGGTAAAAATTTGATCATGTACCACTTAAAGTGAAATCACTGCTAGCTTTCTACTTTCCTTTTCACCCGGTAAGCATGTCGAAAACGTCAGGAAGCGATATCCAGGAGACCCGGGAGGACACTGCACGTATCGAGATTTCGTGTAGGACGTGTAATGTAAAAGGCTACCAAGAATGTCGGTTCAGTGTAGATGTGGGAGAAGAGTTTCTCATCTATATTATAAGACCACTACTGAGAGGGCAGTATAGGACATCTTGAAGATAATCATATAAGCCATTTCTTTTCAACACCCACAGTACACCTGGGAGTACATGATTAACAGTCGTTGGCACTGACTGTTTTGTTTTGTTTGAACATTGAAATTCAGTAGGAAGAAATTTCTCTTTATTCCCATTCGATAAAGGCTGTCAGAAAACAGTCCTAAGAAAGCACGCGCGCTGATTGGTTAAAAATCGTGTTCGTATAACTCGATGGAGACACAGAACTAGCGTGCGCTGTTGACCTAGTGATGGCGCGACCAAAGAGAATTTCCATTTTGACATCCAAAATTACCAAGTTGTTTTCCTTTTTCTTGTCGTGGTGTTTTCTAAAAGAAATAGAAAACATGTACTTCGTGTTTCTATCGAGGCTCGTGTTCCCACAGCATTTCTCGTTCTCCAAAACTTCCACTCGTGTTCGTATGACTCGATAGAAACACGGTACATTTTTGCGTTGGACGAAGGAGAACGCCTTCAAAGTGCGGTCGGACTTCGAGAATTTTGGAGCGTTCATCGACACGGATTTGGCACCCCGAAGAATTCCTCAGGGGCGAATGATGTCATTGCAACCTCGTTTAGAATTTGTAATTGATACCTTGCTCAAGTACTTGAGTAAACACAGGGAGCCGCGGTCCCCCTTAAAAAGCGAAAAACCTGAACAAGAAGCAACTTTTTGGTCCAAGAAAAAAAAATTGAATGGGAACATCTTTGTCGAACTTTTCTCAAGGGATTTAGGCGAGAAAATGACCTCGGCGAGCTACAAAAGAGAACGGATTAGAGGTTCTAGAGAGCTTCGTGACAACAGAAGAGAACGATATATGAACAAAGCGGCTCCGTGCGAAGCCGATAATTTATTCAATTTGTTCACGACGTGTCCTTCGTCACGTACAGGTTAAAAATAGCTTACCTCTTGAGAATTTTAGTCTTAGAAGCCAGTAGCTGGTCGCAAATTACTTTCTATATCATCACAAATGTCCTGACTTCCTACTTTGAAAGATTTGGTCCCAATGTTTGAGCAAATATACATTTCGCCGATGGTGACAGTCATTTCGGTGGCTAGTGTACAGTCGAGTGGGGACAGGCCGGATGTAACGCCGATTTTCTGTCACGCTTTTATGTCACCATGACTTTAGGACTTTCGTACTGGTAGGCATGAGGGCTGGATAGAAAAAACACCTTTACACGAACGCACTCATAATCTATGATTACTTTAAGTCTATTTCTTAAATAGTGACTATATCCTACGTGTTTTGCTAGTTTCCGGCGTCAAGAGATACCGTGCGAACAAAATTGCATCGGATTGGTTCAATTTTGTTCGATTGGTTCGAAAATACGAACTCACAGCGAAATAGGTGTTCGATTTTGTTCGATTGCCTAACCCAATTTTGTTCAATTTTGTTCGCTCCCCGGACCTTGCGTAACGGCCGTTGGCGCGAGGTCGGTGTCAGCATGGGAAAGCCGAAACATGTTTTCTCTCTATAGAGTTCATTATTATAAAGTGCAAAATTTGCATTTATCAAAGTACCGCGAAGAGGCTAACTTTAAGCCAAATTTTTCGTTCTTCACGGAGTTTTTCGACCGTCAAAGCACACCCATGTGGAGTGAAATTTATTGGGCTTTTAATATGGAACTGTTGGTTTTATTGCGATGAGATTTGTAGAGTGACGTCGCGCCAGCGACCGATGGGAGAGTGGTTTGGCCGCGTCTACCCTGCGAGCAGAATGGCTTCAAAATCGGCACAAGAGACAAGTACGCGACACATGTGCGCTGGGAAAGCTTTATGTCTTGGGCGTTTTTCAATTGAATTAACTCAATGAAAATCAGTCTTGTAGCAACAGCGATAAATGACTCCTTGCAGGACTGGCTTCCGCTGGTAAGGCGTCAGGTGACTACCCCCCCTTGGAATGCCTCGGTGATTAGTGCAGAAGATCACGAAAGGTTAATTAATCATTATAAAATATTCCTCTGAAGATGAAACTCCTCTACTCACCTATTCCTACTCCAAGTCCTGGATGATAAACAAACATTGGCGAATACTGCTCACTCCATGAGCGTAACAACTCAAGCCTATCACATCGTAGAAACGTAAACAGATGGCCGATCAGAGGCCATTTGCCAGGTGGGCTGGGAATCTTCTGCAGCGGAGACAACTTTTCTTCTATGACTTTATACACCAACCACAGAATGACAAATACCAGAAACGACAAGAAAATGAACTTTGCACTGAAAAACTCAAAAAGGACGTCCATAATTATGAACCCCAACGAGATCGCTGAGGAGATTAAAATGCTGAATCATGGTGTGACGACGTGACGCGGTCAAGGTGGAGTGGTCAGGTTGAAGTATTTAGTAGGGTGGGGCAAGTACCAAAAATTATCTACACATTCAAATCGGTCTTAATTTAAGTCTATAAATTAAAACTAATTTTGATATTTTAGAACTTGTCAATAGAGTTGAAAATGCACAACACCTCATGAGTTTCAATTAAGTTTTTCTACATAACCTAATAATTAAACGTAAACCTCACCCTACCCCCGGGAGAAAAAAGATGCCTTGTCATGCAGGCTAAGTAAGCGTGACTGTTTTCTCCGCTGGCATGAAATCAAACTGGTTTAATTGTGTGTGATCTTTGTGTGTTTGTAAAATCTAGGTTAAACATCCAAAATGATCATATTTATTCTGACGATTCCCATTTTGGTATGGTTCATGTACACGTTCTTTAAAGACGAAGTTACGTCGCCGTTGAGAAAAATTCCAAAGCCCGATGGTTCTGTCCCCGTTTTTGGTCATTTGTGGACTTTTCTTCGTGAGAAAAACCATTTGAAATTGTTACAGGACTGGAGTGAAAAGTACGGTCCAATCTTCAGGTACAGTCGTGGTTTTGGTAAGTGGAACACGGGCTTATGCATATTTGTTTTGATAACTAGTAAAAGCTCCCAAAGTGACGTGTTCCGTACACCTACTCACAAGTTATTTCTTTATTTAGTTTGCTAATAATATGGAGGCCATTCCATTAAAATGTTTCGTTTCTCATCGCCCGACCGACCCATTTTTTTCGAAAAGTTAAAAGAAAAAGACAAAATCTTAGATTCACCAGCCAAAGAAGCAAGTGCTTCAGTTTACAATGGTATGGACATGTAATATTCTTTAAAGGACATCGATACCACGTTTTTTAAGGCTGTTTGGACGTTTGATAGTCGTGTTAATATACCTGTTTTACCATCCGATTATATATCTTACAGATTAAACGCGAGGTTTAATATGCAAAAGCAAACTGGAATTTTCTTGAAAAGATAAGCAATAACGAACGAACACACTTTCGAGTTGACTTTGTAACCAGGCTTTTTTCTCTGCCGGACTTCTCTGAAACCCAGGCCCTTTCAAGTGTTTATTCATTCTTTTTTGTTGCCCCACCGACCGACCCATCATCACAAGAGACAGGGTGATAGGAGACAAAACATGTTATTGGGATGGCCTTACATATTATTAGCAAACTAAATAAAGAAATAACTTGTGAGTAGGTGTACGGAACACGTCACTTTGGGAGCTTTTACTAGTTATCAAAACAAATATGCATAAGCCCGTGTTCCACTTACCAAAACCACGACTGTACCTGAAGATTGGACCGTACTTTTCACTCCAGTCCTGTAACAATTTCAAATGGTTTTTCTCACGAAGAAAAGTCCACAAATGACCAAAAACGGGGACAGAACCATCGGGCTTTGGAATTTTTCTCAACGGCGACGTAACTTCGTCTTTAAAGAACGTGTACATGAACCATACCAAAATGGGAATCGTCAGAATAAATATGATCATTTTGGATGTTTAACCTAGATTTTACAAACACACAAAGATCACACACAATTAAACCAGTTTGATTTCATGCCAGCGGAGAAAACAGTCACGCTTACTTAGCCTGCATGACAAGGCATCTTTTTTCTCCCGGGGGTAGGGTGAGGTTTACGTTTAATTATTAGGTTATGTAGAAAAACTTAATTGAAACTCATGAGGTGTTGTGCATTTTCAACTCTATTGACAAGTTCTAAAATATCAAAATTAGTTTTAATTTATAGACTTAAATTAAGACCGATTTGAATGTGTAGATAATTTTTGGTACTTGCCCCACCCTACTAAATACTTCAACCTGACCACTCCACCTTGACCGCGTCACGTCGTCACACCATGATTCAGCATTTTAATCTCCTCAGCGATCTCGTTGGGGTTCATAATTATGGACGTCCTTTTTGAGTTTTTCAGTGCAAAGTTCATTTTCTTGTCGTTTCTGGTATTTGTCATTCTGTGGTTGGTGTATAAAGTCATAGAAGAAAAGTTGTCTCCGCTGCAGAAGATTCCCAGCCCACCTGGCAAATGGCCTCTGATCGGCCATCTGTTTACGTTTCTACGATGTGATAGGCTTGAGTTGTTACGCTCATGGAGTGAGCAGTATTCGCCAATGTTTGTTTATCATCCAGGACTTGGAGTAGGAATAGGTGAGTAGAGGAGTTTCATCTTCAGAGGAATATTTTATAATGATTAATTAACCTTTCGTGATCTTCTGCACTAATCACCGAGGCATTCCAAGGGGGGGTAGTCACCTGACGCCTTACCAGCGGAAGCCAGTCCTGCAAGGAGTCATTTATCGCTGTTGCTACAAGACTGATTTTCATTGAGTTAATTCAATTGAAAAACGCCCAAGACATAAAGCTTTCCCAGCGCACATGTGTCGCGTACTTGTCTCTTGTGCCGATTTTGAAGCCATTCTGCTCGCAGGGTAGACGCGGCCAAACCACTCTCCCATCGGTCGCTGGCGCGACGTCACTCTACAAATCTCATCGCAATAAAACCAACAGTTCCATATTAAAAGCCCAATAAATTTCACTCCACATGGGTGTGCTTTGACGGTCGAAAAACTCCGTGAAGAACGAAAAATTTGGCTTAAAGTTAGCCTCTTCGCGGTACTTTGATAAATGCAAATTTTGCACTTTATAATAATGAACTCTATAGAGAGAAAACATGTTTCGGCTTTCCCATGCTGACACCGACCTCGCGCCAACGGCCGTTACGCAAGGTCCGGGGAGCGAACAAAATTGAACAAAATTGGGTTAGGCAATCGAACAAAATCGAACACCTATTTCGCTGTGAGTTCGTATTTTCGAACCAATCGAACAAAATTGAACCAATCCGATGCAATTTTGTTCGCACGGTATCTCTTGACGCCGGAAACTAGCAAAACACGTAGGATATAGTCACTATTTAAGAAATAGACTTAAAGTAATCATAGATTATGAGTGCGTTCGTGTAAAGGTGTTTTTTCTATCCAGCCCT
>JAHPZR010041166.1:10000-21359 GCA_019787425.1 Platygyra sinensis | reverse complement strand
TAATTAGTTCTATCTTTCATCATAAGTATGATGCTGATTTTAAATAGAAAGAAAAAGATGTACAAATTCACAATCCATCAGTACTTAGCACAATGTTTGCTACAAACATGGCTGCCACCACGCTTTTTACAAACCTTAAACACAAGTAGTCATTATTACTCCTAGGTGACTAACATTGAATATCCTGAAATAGCGGCAGGTATGTTTTGCAGGTTGCAGGTTGAAATTTAATTATAACTGGAAAAACGGCTGGCACTTAAAAGAACCGTACAGGCGGTAGACTACTGTGACCGTTACATGAGGCTGATTATGATTGCTCAGTAAGACTGCTTCCACCTAATTTCAATCAATTTCATTCTAAAATGCCAAACCGGTCGAAGCGATGGGGAGGAGAGTATATACCTATGATTTTAAGCCTGCAATGAATTAAAGTTTTGAAAAAAAAACATCTGAAACAGCTGCTGAATTTGGTTTTTTCCCTGTGAGTACCAAAAATGAAAGCACAGTGAGCTTGTGCTAATATATTCCGTTGAATTACTTATAATATCAACCTGCAACCTGCAAAAGATACCTGCCACTGAGATAGTGACCAATCAGATTGCTTCAAATACCAAGGCCACTAACTGGTATATACTAACACTTGATGTATCTAGTTTTAGTAAGTAATCAGAACAGGCCCCCCCCAGCCCCAAAAGAAACTATACAACTGTCAACTGGTTTGGTATACAGTACAACAAGAACCTTAATATTAATTTACCTGCAGTTTGGAGGCAATTCATGACAGTAAAATATACTGGCCATATTGAGAATTTTGAGGACCTAAATACTGCAACCCATCTGTATTTATTTGTAGAGACAAATGGACTTGTGTTTGTTTCTCCTGTGCTGATGTACCCCTTAAGAATCCATCTTTTCCAAAGTGTTCCTTATAAAGCTGTCCATCAAGATGTCTTCAATGGCATTTGATTTCTGTTTCTGCCTTTTTACAGGATACTGCAGCAAGTCAGGAACCTCAGGCCCTAAGAAAGAACAAAATGATACCAGATTATAGGTCTTATTAAACATAACAAAATGAAATACATAAGGTCTACAAAAGAAAGAAGTTTAAAAGGATTCTTTCAAAATTGCTGGTTTATGTTTGTGCCAAAATTTGATATAATTAGAGGAGTAGCCATCGACTACATGCACAGCACATTGCTTGGTGTTGTCAAGATGTTGCTTACTCTTTGGAGTGACAAGTCCTACAAAGGAGAGCCATGGTCTGTCTGTAGCAGAATGAAAGAGATTGAAGAAAGGTATTTAAAGATTGGTCCCCCATCCTGCATCACTCGTCTTCCAAGAAGCCTGATAGCCAACTTTGCCCATCTCAAAGCATCAGAATTAAGAACCTTCCTGTTGTTCTACTCAATTCCATGTTTGTATGGCATTCTTCCAGAACAGTACTTTCAGCACTACATACTCCTTGTTGAAGCCATTTATCTCCTTCTCCAAGATTCAATCTCACCTAGTGACATCATCAAGGCGTCTGCTTTGCTAAAGCATTTCTGCATCAGGATAAAGGAGCTGTATGCGGTGCGTTATGAAACATTTAATGTCCACTGTTTGCTTCATTTAACAGAAAGGGTGATGGATCTTGGCCCTTTGTGGACTCATTCTTGCTTTTGCTTTGAAGATTTCAATGGGGAATTAAGGAGCCTGTTCCATGGAACTCAAAGTATTGAAGAGCAAATTGTGCTAGCCATCAGTGTGCAGCAAAAAATTCCTGAACTGGTTCCTCTACTTGAAAATGGTTCAAGTTGTCAAGAGTTTTATGAACGCTTATCCAGAAAACGACACCTTGTTTACAAGAAAGAGAAGCTTTCAGATGATAGCAAATATAGCATTGTGGGGAATTTACAAAGTTATCTCCTTGCTGCCACAGAACGAGCAGTGGTTGAATCCTTGGTGGGACCAATTGAACAAGTTCATCAGTTTCAGAGGTTACTTGTTGGGGAGCAGCTGATCCATTCCAAGTCATACAAGAGCATGACCAGAAGGAACAACTATACTGTTGAATTCAAACCTGGCAGTGGAAATCTGTCACCTTGTTATGGACACATCTTGTTTTATACTAAGATTATTTTGCAATGTCCAAATCCTTCATTTTGTGATGACAAATGCAAATGTAAAAAACCAGTTTATTATGCCTTGATCAATGTTCTGAAACCTAACAAGAACCTTGTTATTGCTAATGATGTTTACACTGGTGCTACTGTTCCACATTTGGTTCCAGTTGTCAGGAGTGTTAATTGTATCGCTGCCATTCCAGTGGAGGACATTGTTCAATTATGCTTTTACATTGACTGTGGATATGATAGTACTTCCTTTGTGGGAATTTTTCCTAATCAGTATGAAAAGGACTGAAGTGTTTACAGAATAGGCATGTATGGAGTTGCTTACCAAGGGTGACATTGATCGAGGTCTCAGCCACTGCATTTTTATTATAACAACAAAAAGACAATGGATCAAGGTGCCCCTGGAACTAAATTGCCATAAGACTGGTTTACACTTAAATCTTGATGTAAGATTTCTAGACCCATCAATGTTCTACCCATGTACTTGCTCATAACTGAGATTTTATGGTAATGATATGAAAGTGTATCATTGGAGAAATTGGATAAAGTTGCAAAATATCAGTTTCAAATTTTGTAATTTATACAGCCTACATGTCAGACAGTACTGGCAATGTATACAATAAATATACCTCATGCTGAAAACCAGGTAGAATGTATCACTTAGCTTGCTATGGTATTTGGGACAATAGCATTAATGTCTACAAAAATTATACACCACAGTCTTAACATAGCTGTAATGTATACATGAAGTATACATCACAGAGTTGATGAGGGTGTGTAGTATACACACGGTATACATCATAGCCTTGATGCAATAGTGATATATACAAATAGTATACATCAGTGTTAAATCACAAGACACAATATTGCTTGATGTATATTTGATGTATACTAAATATGTACACCAAAGTAGTGAGGTGCAAAAAGTGTATACTCTTTGTATACAAAAAGTATACTAACCATGCTTCAATTTTGATAAGGGTAACCACTCCCTAGATTTACGACTCTAAATAAAGTTACATACTTGCTCTGCTTTGATTACAACACGAGTTTGTTATTTCGACTGAAGTGTTCTTAATACATAACAATTAATTTAATGAATTAATAGGGTAGAAAAAGGTCAAAAATTGCAAACCGTTTTTAACAGTAAGGGAGCTTTAGGAAACCACGACGTCGACGTTAACGAGAACTCCACCAAACAAAAGGTTTAATAAGAAGAACAATAGCTGTCCACGTGTGTTATAAAGCCTCTTTGTTTATTTATTTGCGGTCCCCTGGAAAACAAGAGCGTGAAATCACCAAATTCTGCGCAGTCCGAAGAAAGGAAACAAGACGGCTAATTTTTCGTATTTCCATTTGGAACTGAACGCTGCCATTGCATATTTAGCCTTAGCAAGTTTCTGGAGCCATTGACGTACTAGACAATTACTGATTTCGCTGATAAAATATGAAAACATTTTTTACCAGGCGTAGTCCTCGGTGATACGCGCCATACTCGGTGTCGCCGTCGTCTTTGCTCAAGCTTCCTAATGATTTCTATCCAGACATGCACGTAATTAAGCCCTGAACAATCTTCCATTACATTTCGTCTGCCTTCAGCATGGAGACAATGTTTTAGAGAAAGGTGAAATAGGACTTTCATAATTTTTATGTTAGAAGTAGCTGGCATGGAAAGATGATTAGCGTCCTCAAGAAATGTTGTCTTGCTATTAAGGTCATTTTTTGTTCAGGACAACAACCAGTAGCACAGTTAATACTCACCAATTCCTTTTCTCTCAGTCTCAAGAATATATACGCAACGACAGTGTCTTTTAACACTGGACTTTGTTTGTCTACATTGGATAACAGAAAAACCATCAAAAGTTTATTCAAGAGGTGTATTCCTTTAATTATTATACATTGAACTCACTATACCTCTTTTCTGATCGGCCTAAAGCATATAGTGAATTTTCGAAATCAGTGCCTATCACGTCATGATCTAGCTGCACGTTATACATACAATAATCGTGCCAAAGACACTCAAGGTCACCGATAATCATGTCATGTATGACCGTGGTGCATGATTTCCAAGGGTAATCATATCAAGTTTGCGCGCTTTGTGTTGCTTGCCGACAGTGAATAAGCAAAACATGACTTGCATTTCATTTCGTCCAATGGATAACAAAACAGTTATCAGAGTCAGTTTTTGTGATACACAGAATAATTAAGAACACGGTAAGGGTTATGAGCCCGTTCAGCCTTCGGATTCTGCTGATAACTCCTATCTCGACCTTGATTATTCTGGATATGACAAAAAAGCTCATCCAATAATTGTCTAAAAGTCTGCTTTTGCCTAAAACTGACCAAGCTGATATATAGATGCCAAACTCTAATCACAGAGCGACAACAAAATTGAAAAATAAAGACAGACAAACATGCCTTAAAATTCTTAAGGGAACACAAACTTTCAAAACTGGGACATAGCGACCAAGACAAGATAAAAAACAACTGAAAGCCCCAGATCTGAAGTAACACGCAAACTGAAAGTCTTTTTCACGGAAAAGATAGACGTAAAACTTCCAATTCACAGACAAAATTAAACGCGGAAATGTGAAGATCACAAATGAAATGCCCAAAACTCTATACAAATGTAGCTGTTCATCAAAACCTAAGACTGTCGTGCGGAACTGACCGTCACCAACAAAATGTACACAGGAAGAAAAAAAACCACTGACGAAGATCAGTGCACATGAAACTGAAAGTCACCGAGGACTGCTTCCTAAAGTGCATTTGTTTTATACACTAAACATTAAAATTATCCCTTCATAGAAGAAAGCCTTAATTTTAAGAATAACTACTTTCTCTAGTTTTAATGAACATTCAAGTCCTTTATTTAAAGATCTAAATGTTGTAAAGTTGTCTGACAATATAACCTTTCAACTTGCTGTATTTATGTACAAGTTTCACAACAATCTCTTACCTCCTGTATTTGACCCTTACTTTAATTCTGTTAGGATGTTGCATAATTATAATACCAGATTATCTAGTAAAATGACTTGTGTTATTCCAAAGGTCAAAACAAATTATGGAACATTCAACATAAGATTTCAGGGTGCTAAAGTGTTGGAATGATATAAGTGATGACCTAAAGCTTCTTCCTTTGAAAATGTTTAAGAAAGTTAATTCTTGTTGAAAAATACTAATAACTTTTCTAGCCTTCCGTTCTTTCTTTTTTTTTTTTTTTTTTTTTTTTTTTACTCTGTGTGAGTGTTATTTCTGACCCAAATCATTTCATTAGATAAATCACCTAAGTATAGCTGTCCTTTTTTCTAGCCCCTATGGTTATTTGGGGCAGCTAGTACTCATCTATATTTTTGTTGACATATTGTTTATTACTATTGTGTTATGTTGCGTACAAATAAAATAAAGTTGTTGTAAGTTGTTGTTGTTGTATCATAGTTACAGTATTAAACGTATTATGTATCACGCAAGATAAGCAATGATCAAACTTACTATTATTCTAATCTTTACTTGATAAGTGAGCAACGGAAAAAAATCCAACGTGGCTTTTTGAGAAAGACAGTTCTTCCTAATTATTTACAGTAATAAAGCAGATAAAACTCGCACGAGAACCCAAACAAAGATGGCGGATGACTCTGGTGACTCGGATGGCGGATGACTCAAAGATGACTCTTTGATTTTCGCGGTTTTATGCTTATCACCGGGCGCCCGCACTCGTAACCTGCGCATGCTCAATATGTGAAGTCTAGCGTATTAGATCGTTTTTGCATATACGTGTGCACGTGCAAATACGGTTTTAACACGGTCTGTGTCGACTCGGATTTTTTCAAACACGGAGAAAAAATCTTCATTGATAGTTAAAACTAGCATATTTTTTCGCTTCTTGGGCAGATATTTGTTTTAGGAACATCACATTTCCGCGGGAAAACTATCACTCGATAGTTCCTCGACAGAAACACTCTATTTAATAAGTGTGCAGTGGCTGAAGGTCCTGAAGGTCGTCTACGAAATGGCGACGTTTTCTCCGTTATTCCAAAGTTTTGGAGGAAAATTTTGATGCAAATGGATACTTAAATTCCTGAGAAGACTAAACGAAGTACAATTAACGTTTCTTGACGTCAAAAGAAATGTTGAAACTATTGAAAAAACTGAAGCGTGCTTGCAGACATCTCCAACTTCAGATGACAATTCAATCCGAGCGATCTCTTTAGGGCGCGAAGTGTAATAGTAGGTCGAGAAATAATTGGAAACCGTTATTTCAAGTAAATTTTAGTAAGAATTCTAGATTTTAGTAAGAATTCTACTCAAAACAATAAGATAATGAGCTCGAGATTTCTACGAGGTGGTAGTTGATTCGGCCTTCGGCTTCATCGACTTCAACCTCATAGCAATCTCGAGCTCATAATCTTATTGTTAATTAGGAGTGTGACAGAAAAAAAAAACTACAGAAGCCTGAAACAGCTCGTCAGATTACAATAAAAAGTTCAAGGACATTTTTTATAAGATTACAGAAAAGTCGTCACAGCCTTGTTTGTATATTCCATTCCATGCCTTATAACTAACACCAAGATCTGAAAAGAATTAAATCCCTCCTTTTTACATTATTACTTAAGAGAGTAAAAGATGCATTTTCCGTTCAACGCCCACCAATCAGAATCAATTTACTGGGGCTAAGTTAAAGTTTCTATACTTACCGTTCGTCGAAAGAGTCATATCAGAATGAAATTAAAAATTCTAGCCTTTAGCAGCTATAAAACGGAGGCACCTTCGAAATAACAATGACACACAAGTTAGCAGACTTTCGAACCATGGGATACGCTTTCAATTTCGACTGGCCACGGAGTGTCTTTATTTTTATACGTTATAGTAAACATGCATCTTATATAGAAAAGATAGAGCGAGTAGTTATTTCACATTTCCAGTCTGCAGTAGCTATACTGACATTCGCAATTTACTTTAGTCTGCCCAGCCCTATCACTTATTTCTGGATTGAAGAACGGTTTTATTTTTGCGTCCAATACACTGAGCATCGGTCATTGCTACGCAATATGTACGTTCATTTTTCCTCATGGTTCAGTTTTCGTTCGCAATTTAAGTCACAATTACGGACCCATTACACGGTTGAAGAACATGTTTGTTTTCTTATTGTATGCTATATGTACTTTCCTTCATCTCTGTTGCCGACACCTAATAAATTTAAATAACGTGATGAGATAACTAAAGTGGCACGGGAGTTCCATCCACTATTTTAAAAATAGCGTCTTTCATGTATAATTAATGTGGCTTCACCTCGAGCATGTAAAAAGCAGTTAATCTTTTATACAAGTGAATATATGAAAAATCATATATGTGGACTGCGGGGAAAGATATCAAGACATGATTGCTCATTGAAATTATACACACAACTTAAGCAGTTATGAAATTAAAGCTCTTCATTTATATGTATTCACTCGTATTCTTCACCAGTTCATCTCTTATTCAAAAATTTCACTTTCAGCAGGAGAAAAAGCATTGACTGCTTGAAAGTTTGGAGAAAGTGAAATCACTTCCCCTCCCACCCCTACCTCCCAAAAAAGGATTACGTCAACTTATTCTGAAAGTTTTAGTGTGATGTAGTATCCAAAACAAACATGGCGTTTTCTGTCATGGTTTTTACAAAAGATCACAAGACAGTAAATCTAAACCCCTGTACTTACAACTAAAACAGACCTTTTTTTAAAAGAATTCGAAATGTTAAGAAATAAGCATCAAGAAGACTCGATCGATGGTAAAGTGAGCACAACCTCGTTTCCAGGGCTTTTCCCCTAGAAATTGGGAGGAAAAGCCCTGGGAACGAGGTTGACGTCAGTAATAACGGCTTAGAAGCAATGATATGGTCCTTCGGGTTGCAAGAAGGTCTGAATACATGTAAAACAAAAGCTGCGGACCACGGGACGAGTTTAAAATGGACTGTCTTGTTTACGGTATGGAAATTTTGCTACTTTAACAGAATGTATCGCTTATTTGATCAACATTTTTTAAAGGAACTGTCTCGGTGTTATAAACATTTGCGTTCCCAGCGGATGGGCAACAACACGCATTTATATTTTGGAGAACGCTAATATCCAAGTCACTATTTTTCATGAATATGATTTATGTCGTTCACCTGTTTATTATTGAGCAGCCTTATTGCTGCCCTTGGGCCTCTGTTTAATTGCAAATTGAATGAAAGAGGAATTTACGTACGGCTTGAAAGCCCGAACAAACTTGTTGCCAAAAAACCTGGCTGGTAATTTTCCTTACTCTAATAAAAACGAAAGTGTCTCGTTTACATCTGGGACGGTTTGAGATCGCCACTCAGGTACGGTGATCAGCAATTCTGCAAGAGCACGATCGCGAACGCGCAAATGTAATCTGTTTTGTACCATTGGTGTTGTGCTTTAATACGAAGTCTTTGACTCTTTTGCATTACATCCTTTGGCTTCTGTTATGGTGTGCCATAAATTATAATAAATAAGTCTTTGTTGGAGAAGGAGATTAACGCTGTGAAGGACAGGTGTCCGACTAAAGTATTAATCAAAGCATAACTTAAAGGAGTTCAGTCACGATATTTTGAGTTATTTTGACGAAGTAAAAAAAATTACCTTTAAATTGCATGAAATTTAAAAGTAGTTTACTAAGATAGAAAAACACCAAAGAGTTATATAACCCTTTGACGCCCAAGTAGCCATATATGGCCACTTAGTGGTCGTGCTCTTTGTTCCTACCAGTGGTGATGTCATCGATTTAAATGTCACCAGACATTCTTGATAAGCAGAGTGAGTAGAGCTACAGTGGATCCATCTGCGCAACAGTCCTTTATGGACATCAAGGGCATTCTGATGTAGCAAATTTGAAAACAACGTTATCAGTTATGGTGCAAAGATGGTGGTAAAATTGCCCCTTATACCTCTAATTGATCCAAGTCCCATTTCCAGGCTTTGTCCTTTATCAACACCAAACTTTTTACGGCAGCCAGAAAGAGTATGGCACACAGAAAGTAGCGACAGTAAACGGGCCAAGGAAAACGAAAGGAAAGGGGAAGAAAGTCCAAATTTGGGCTTATGCGCATGCACTAAATTAAAATATCCATGGCGAGACCAAACGAGCCTGATATGCCGCCGAAGCGAACCAAAAAGGTACGGTTAGGTATTCACCGTACCCAAATTATTCAACGCAAAACTTAGCGTGGCGGTAATAAAATCTGCCAGGTGTTATACCGAGTGACCCGAAATGAGAATAATACGAGTCAACAAAAGCTGACAAACGGGGCAAAAAGAGATGAATGAAAAATACTTTGAGTGTTATACAGCGAGCAAATCGTGGTAGCAAAATTTGTGGAAATCCTTTCTCTGCAAAACTGTTACCGGCATTTGAAAACGAGCCAAAATTACAGTATATCACGAGGAAACGAGCACTGTTACTTAGCTTATGTGTTAGTTTTGGCGACAACGTTTTTTTGCACCTTTTTTCGACCGCAAAACACCAGCTAAATATTAAATTACGAGTTGTTTGTTTATTGGCAAAACCTCTTTGCAGTTTATCGTACGGTAACATTACCTAACTTGAAAGTGACCATGACGTGGGATATCAGTTCAGTTACTTGATATCGTAGGATATCAGGACAGTAGACTTGGCTTCTGATTGGCTAATTGCAAATTTGGATAGGGTAATGGATAGAACTACAGCGCCTAAAGAAGATCACTAAAGGCTCGTTTACACAGGCGATTTTTTGTCGCGGCAACTCGATGCAATTTCGCAGGGGTTTCGAACATGTTTGAAACCTGATGCAACTTTAGCGCGACAAAAATTGCCTGTGTAATGGGCCTTAAAACTGTCCGAAACGTCGGGTTTTAAAGGCATTTTTACCACAGAAAAGTCCCGGGTACGTAGAACAAGATTTTTTCCATCTATTTTACATGTAATTCGTGAGAGGTTCTGGAAATTTCAGAAAAACTATAAAATTCACCACCGTAGCGAGTTTGTGCAGCTCGTGTTTCGAGCGTGGATCCTCCGTCAGACCAGTGCCGGTCTTTCCTCTGACGGAGCTGCGATGGTTAAATTTTCCTTTATCAACTTCATTGATGCCCGCCTACGAAGCCCAACAATTTCTTTAGAAACTAAGACCTTTGTTCCATAAAGGTCTTCCCCCAGTAGCCTCCTCCGCAGACATTCTTTGGGCTTGTCAGGTGATCTTCCTCCCCCACCAACGTCTGCTGAAGCCACGGGGAGGAAGATTGGGTGAAGAGCCCAAAGAATGTCTGCGTTTGTCTTCCCATACTACTCTAAAGGTTTTCTCTTGATTCGTTACCCTTTGACCTAGTTATCCTCTTCGCGCTCATCTACGAAACGTTTTGTAGCAGTCAGGAGGGTAGATCAGGCAGGGAGTTAATAGGATTTGATTGCATGCTGAAAGAAAATAGTAGTAAAGCTATTTGATAGTACAAAACCGTCTCCATGCGTTATACTTGGAACTGTCATAAGAGTGTGTAGTTGACGTTTGTGCTTTTGGTAGCATATCACGCACTAAAGAGCATGTTTGACCACATTTTTAAACACTGAGAAGAGAGTATTAAATATGACGACAAGAGCAGTATCTTGTTCGAACTTTGAGATGATCGGAGATGTGTCGATGCCATTCTTAACAAAGAGTGCGCCAGGTGCGTGATCATTATCGTTAAGTCTGTGAAACACCTCTAACGTGTTTCGTTTGCGTCAAAACTCATTGCAGGGAAACAAATCCAGGGGGGAGAGCTACGAAATGCCTCAAGAACCTAACACGTGTGCGGATGTCGCGAAAGCAAACGGAGTTGAAGATGAGATTTCAACGCTGCAAAGGCTTGCGCGAGTAAAGGTTATCGCATGTTTGCAGGAAAACAAGACAAGAATGAACACTGCTTGTATAGGTAGAATAGCCATAGTGCTAATAATAATAATAATAATAATAATAATAATAATAATAATAATAATAATACTTTATTTCATCACGTGTCACCTAGGAGCTGAAAGCTCGTTTAAACGTGAACGTGAAACTAATAACAAATGATAAACAAATAAGAACCTATGATAAAAATGTTGTTAACCTATGTGATATCTTATTTATATATTCCCTTTATTTATGCTATTCCCTTTAGGATACACGATCTTTATTATTATTTATTTCGTGAGCTACATGACTTAATAATGCTTCACCACTTAAGCTCGGTTATGGGAGGCGCGGTGCTCTC
>JAHPZR010041166.1:0-5000 GCA_019787425.1 Platygyra sinensis | reverse complement strand
TACTACGACTACTACGACTACTACGACTACTACGACTACTACGACTACTACGACTACTACGACTACTACGACTACTACGACTACTACGACTACTACGACTACTACGACTACTACGACTACTACGACTACTACGACTACTACGACTACTACGACTACTACTACTGCTACACTAAAACTGTTCGATGACGATGAGGTCATGGCATTTTTTACTTCTCAAGCGATCACTTGCTGCCGTCCTGGTCATTCTTGCCAACACCTGACAGACGAAATAAACAACAAAACTTGCGTTCCATAACGTCTCATTTAATATCATGGTCTACAATCGCATGATCGACAGAACTAGTTGTCTGTTGTAAAATAAATACATTAGCCGCACAACATCAAACGACGCACGTGAAGGAAATACTTAGATGTAGAAACCTAGCCCTCTTATAACTGAAAATAATACATTGATCAATAAGAAGTATACAAAATTGTAGTGAGTTAATACCATAACCCCTTTTCCAGAAAAATAAAAGCACGAGAATCTTACCTGACTTTCCAAAATTAAATGTCACGTCATCTCCAATCAGTATAAAAGGTGCCCACTGGTTCACGTCATAGCCCTTACTTCTCATCCACTTCATGGCCTCGTGAAGAGATTCACCAGCACTTTCCCCGGAAACAAGGTGATCGTAGAAGTTAGTAATTAACTGCTCCGTTGCTTTGTCATCTAAGGCCCACAGTGACACCAACACTGAACGTGCACCAGATCCTAAGAATGCACGTGCAAGTCCGACAGCTCCTTCGGCTTTTGTCTGTCCACGAGCACTGTGGCAACAGCTAAGGACTACCAGTTTAGCTCGCAGTTGAATTTTTGAAATGTCAGACATTGTCAATAAGTATAGTCCTTCTTGAGGTATCCCGTTAGGAATACGAAAAGATGGTGCAAGGGCAATTTCTCCTCTTTCTGCATCACCGTGTGCAGCGATATGAATCAGAGCTACTGAATTTATCACTTCAAGTACTGCCTGCTTAGTCGCTTGCTGTCCTAACAAGGGCTCGACACCGAGCTTTTCTCCTACCATCCTCGCTTCTTTTCGGCACAAGGTAATGGCGAAATGTTCGTGAGGCGTCCTTTGAAATGCACCTCACTACATCAGGATTTCCCACTATCAGCGCACCAGTCTGACAGTGATAGTCTCTTGGACTTTCATTAATGAGCTTGAGAGTTGTTAAGGAAGGAATGATACGGATCCTGAAAGTCTCAGATAAGTATTTCCCGCTTTCATCAGTTAAGGCGGCAAATGGAATTTGGTATAGAGCGCGATCAGGAACAATGATGATTTCAGGGCCCTCAAGGAACTCCATGACAGGAGCGATGATAAGTTTGTAACAGATAGGAAGGTTCATTATGGGTCCTTGGTTAGCTTCACTTTCCTTTCCAATTCGCGAATCTTCATGGCTGTCTTCGTCACATGTTGTAATTTCTGGCTGAAAACCATGTAAAGATCTGTCTTCGCAAAGCTCCTCTGGTAAAATGTCAAAACTTCTGAAGTTGAAAAATTCTTCCAAATGTTGACTTAATCCTTCATGAGCAATAATGTCATTTCCTTTTATATCCTTGAAATGTTTGACTTCACCTTTTTTAAGAATCCACAGATATATGTTGTCACAAAAATACGAGATATACAAACAGGTACGGTTACATTCTTTGACCACAATTCCCTCAAGGCCAACCCATGTTCTAGGATTAGCAGAGATTTGATTCTCCACGGAGTACCGAGCTGACATTAAATCTGCCAAAGCTCTGGCCTTCGAAAGCTCTAAAACATACAGAGCTTCCCTAGGAATTCCGATCTCACAAAGTAAAAAGCTGAGTTGCATGTAGGAAAGAATATTGCAATCCGAAAAAGATATCTTAAATTGATCGTGGTCAGAGAGTGAGTCGCGCATCTTCTCGCATTTTCCAATACAAGAAAGGAGATAAAAGATAGCTTCTTGAATCTTTCCATCTCTCATTCTAAGTTGTGCCATCATTTTGAGCGAATCGAACTGTCCATCGATATCTCCAATCTCTTCACTCAATGCAAGTCCCTTCTTGATATTTTCTTCAGCTCTAACATATTCAGCCTGCAGGTAAAAGAAATTTCCAAGCGCCAAGAAACCCTCTGCCTCTAGTTTCCTGTTTCCAAGTTCTTTGCCTATCGCAAGTGCCTTTTCAAAATAGTCTTTCGCTTTAATCAAGGAGCCAACAGCGTGCTCCACATCTCCTTGGCTCATGTAAATCTTAGCCACGCATTCTCTCTGTCCAATGTCTGTAAAGATGGCAAGTGCTTTCTTGTTATATTCGTTAGCCTTGCTATACTTTCCAAGAATGTAAAATTCAGCTCCCAGCTTTGAGTAAGACGTAGCCTGTGTACATCTGTCACCAGTTTTGCTGCTCACAGTCAACGATTTTTTTGAGTAGTCTGAAGCCTTCTCATATTGCCCCACTGAATTATACACACATGCAAGGTTTGCGTAACTGCAAGCCTCTCCGTGTCTGTCTTCAATTTCTTTCTGGATCGCAAGGGACTTCTCGAGATGTTCCCTAGCCTTCTCATATTCGCCAATTGATTGATACAAATTTCCAAGGTTTCCGTAAGAGGCAGCTTCTCCTTTTCTGTCTCCAATTTCTTTGTGGATCGCAAGTGATTTGTCGAGATAATCTCTAGCCCTCTTATATTCGCCAACTGATTGATACACATTTCCAAGGTTCCCGTAAGAGGCAGCTTCTCGATATCTGTCTCCAATTTCTTTGTGGATTGCAAGTGATTTGTCGAGATATTCTCTAGCCTTCTCGTATTTTCCAACTGATCGATACACGTTTCCAAGGCTTCCGTAAGAGACAGCTTCTCCTTGTCTGTCCCCAATTTCTTTCCGGATTGCAAGTGATTTTCAAGATGTTCTCTAGCCTTCTTATATTCGTCAACTGATTGATACGCATTTCCAAGGTTTGTGTAAGAGGCAGCTTCTCCTCTTCTGTCTCCAATTTCTTTCTGGATCGCAAGTGATTTGTCGAGATAATCTCTAGCGCTTCTTAATTCGCCAACTGATTGATACACATTTCCAAGGGTCCCGTAAGAGGCAGCTTCTCCATTTCTGTCTCCAATTTCTTTGTGGATCGCAAGTGATTTGCCGAGATAATCTCTAGCCTTCTTATATTTGCCAACTGATTGATACACTTTTCCAAGATTCCCGTAAGAGGCAGCTTCTCCATTTCTGTCTCCAATTTCTTTGTGGATCGCAAGTGATTTCTCAAGATGTTCTCTAGCCTTGTCATATTTGCCAACAGATAGATACACCTCGCCAAGGTTCGCGAAAGAAGTAGCTTCTCCCCTCTTGTGATTTACTTCTCTGCTGATCTGAAGCGCCTTTTTTTGAGGTTTGTTGTTTGCTTTTGCGTATTTACTTTGATGGAGATACATTTCGGCAAGTTTTATGCTCAGCTCACATTCTTCAAGTCTTTCTCCCACTTTTCACGGTCAATTTGGAGAATTTTTTCTCGCACATTTTATGGCGTTTTGTGATATCGTTGATAATATGACAAGCCTTCCACATAGTAAACATATATCCATTTATAGCATAAACTGCTTATTTTCTTGTCTATTAAACCTGCTGTGTCTTCGAGAATGAGCAAGCATTCCTGCCCTATTTCGATGGCTTTTAGAAATCGATTGGTGTTGAGAAGGAAGTCAGCAACAAGGAGGCCGATAGATATGACTTGTATAACTTTGTCTACGTTGTCCATTGTCAAACACTTCTGTCAGACTATAACAGAGAATAGAAGTATAAACACGATTCAAAACAAGTCCAATTATCCAGTGTTTGCTATGATTGTAATAGGAACCCTCTATCACTTTACTAAAACACTCGTATGCTGTAGAAATACTTGCCTCAGAAGTAATAAGTTCGAGTTAATTCCTCGCACAAATCTCATGTCATGCGAAATAGTAATGTAAATAGTCGTGTGTTGTTGTCATGAGCCCCTGGCTCAGAGATTGTTTAGCCTTAGCAAGTTTCTGGAGCCATTGGCGTACTAGACATTGCAAATTTCGCGATAAAATATAAATAATTAAGCCCTGAACAATCTGTTATTACATTTCGTCTACCCTCATCATGGTGACAATGCTTTAGAGAAATGTGAAATAGGACTTTCATAATTTTGATGTTTAGGAATAGTTGGCATGGAATTATGATTAGCGTCCTCAAGATATATTGTCCAGCTATTAAGGTCATTCAGGAAAACAACTAACAGCTAACAGCCATAGTTAAGCACTTACCAATTCCTTTTCTCTCGGCTTCAAGAGTATAAACGCAATGACAGTGTTTGGTTACTCTGGACTTTGTTTGTCCTATATTCAGTGATAACCAAAGACCATCAAAAGCTTATTCACTGAGACGCGTGTTCCTTTAATTATTATTCATTGAACTCACTGCCTCTTTTCTGATCGGTCTAAAGCGTACAGTGAATTTTCGAAATCAGTGCCTATGACGTCATCTAGCTGCAGATTTTACAATATTTAATTGTGTCAGAACACTCAAGGTCATGGGTTAACATGTCACGTATGACCTTGGTGTATGATTCTAAGGGTAATCATGTCAATCATAACCAACGGTACTGGTTTAAAACAAGGCTTAAATAATGGTTTTTGTTTATTTAAAAAAAAATCCAGTCGTTAGATTGTTTTCATATTTTGCACACTAAGAATTGACATTAAATCCCTTCTGTCAACACGGTTCTAATAAAATTTTGACATAGGCGATTTTCGTAATTCGCCGTTAATCGTTTTCTGTATTATTAAAAATTCCCTAGGTCAAATTTCAGATTTTTTTTGATAGATCATTCACGTGGTCTCTGATCTATTTTTCTGCCAAAATTCTTGAAGTTCTAACGACTGGATCGCTAGAAATCACCATGTTTTTGCTAAAGCAATCGGTCTCAATTTTTCGAACAACTGCGCATGCGTTGCATATTA
>JAHPZR010041165.1:10000-19209 GCA_019787425.1 Platygyra sinensis | reverse complement strand
ATCAATGATATTTAGTGATTTTCCTCCAAGTAACACTGTCAAACTTAAAAATGTCGGCCTGACGTTATCAATTTTAGACCACTTCTTTCCTACTCATTCATAGCCACACACACTATAAACAACTTTTGTGACTAGTATGGTGCATTTTAGATTTACATAAACACCTTCACTGGATTTTCAAGTACCACTAATTCTGGTGAGACTGCCCCTTTAAGCAAGATTTGAGCCATGGCTCTCACTAGCTTGGCACCATACTGGGACAAATGATAAGTTATTGCCTTGGTCCTTAAGGTACACATTGGACAGTATCTTAATTAAATATATGTAGATTGAAGCAATAATGTTTCTTTTTAGTGCAGAGTGCACTATTGGGATGGTTTGGGGGTTGACACCGCTAACGCACTATGGCAATAAGGCCATAAGGAACTAAGGCAATAAGGTGTAAACTTTAATGTTTGTTTAATTAATTAATTTCAATTAATTAATTAGCCTTGTTTTGAGCGGATGGGGTAGGTACCTTTGATTGCTACGTAAAACGTACCATACTTACATAAGTTCTTTATAACATCAGAAAACTATATATGGTTCCAATATTCTCTTGTTATCCTTGTGGTACTATTCTCTTAAGGACAAAAGCGATTTACACGAAGCGCATGCGCAGATGCGCAGATTGATTAGCATTTAGTGTTAACTATATGTTGGGTCGATGCATTTCATACACAATTATACACAAACGTTTAGTGCTTTTCCTTGCGGTTGAACACAGTATGTAAGACGCAGTGCGCTCTAGCATTGTCAGCATGATACAATCCGTTTTCGAGTTCAGATTCATGCGTGCGATACCACACTCTCGTCTTAACGGCCAATAGCAGTCATATTTCGGGTAATATCAGTTCCCCCTTTTAGTGCAAAGAACGCTTTTGTGACAGCGTATCTTTTGGAATCATCCCTTGCTCGGTTCAAAAATGCCGTGTGCTGTTTTCAAACTACTTCGTGTTTGCTAAGCTTTAAACAGGGAAACGAATGGATCTTCTCAGTCGCTTGTTTATTTTCTCTCCTATGAAAGAGAACAAGAAGTTCACAAGATGTATTTACCCGAACACCCAGTAACGCATCAATATTACTGTAGACACTGTCGGCACTCATGCACGGAAACCGCAAATAAATTTAGTCAGTCTTTGAGGGGGCGCATTCACCTATGTAGGACATAATATCGGTCAAGTTGAAACGCTTCTCGGTTGTATTAATCGATATCGTTGTGTATTTTGAACTGGTTTACTGTTAACACCATCGGTGGCAACATAATAAGATCGTGCTATTCCGAGACACGACGAGACTATTTGATAATTAAATTAGTAATTGTTTATCGTATATTAAGACTTATGCGGACCTATGCGCTCGTGGTGTTTAAATCCATCTGGGACTCGGATTTTTTCCGAGCTCTCCATTGATTCAATAATTGTTTATCAATGATATGAAAATTTGCCTCTTGATTGAAACAAAAATCATTCCTCTTCCAATTTTTCATAAGTAAATAACATTATTTCATTTTTCTCAGGAAAAAAGCGAGCATATCTTCTTTCCATTCCCCAAGGTGGTTCAAAACTCAGGGGTCCATTGTATATGCTATTGCCAGAAGTGAATAAACATAAAGTTATTTTGTTTCAGTACCACTCTGAAGTTCAACTTTGATTTGTCTCCAGGATGCTGATGAAGATGTTGATAGAAAACACTGGGTAATTTGCATTTTCATAATAACTTGTTAGTTATTGTCATAGTGTGGGTGAATAGCAGAGAATAGTTATTCCTGACTTTAAGAAACTGTTTGCATAATATTACACTCTTATTGCATAAGTATTGAACTTGACACTCGTGTATGGCGTTTTGTTTGTACAGTGATGTTTTTGATTGATTGATTCTCGTATTTCTTGTATATGTAAGATAGCTACTGATTTTTTTCCATTCATTAAGTCGATACAATAAAACGAATACTGTGAGAATTGGTCTATGTGGTTTTTTACACTGACCACTGTTTCAATTTTCCTCCTCGATCAGTCTGGTTTCGAGCCTGGCCAGGAACATTCTCTCATGTTCTTGGGCAAGACAATTCACTCCCACAGTGCCACTCTCCACCAAGTTGTATAAATGGGTACTAGCAAATTTAATGCCGGGGGTAACCCTGTGGTGGAGTACCTTTGCATCCGGGGGGGGGGGTGGGGGGTAGAAATAGTAACTCATAGTCACTTCATGCTGGAGATAAGCACCAGCCTGATGGGTGACTTGGCTCGTATGCAGACTGACGTACCTTTTACCTTCCTTATGGTTCTATTTTCTGACCTGGCTAATAAACTTTTTATTTGCTCTTTGCTTTCTTGACAGGGTAAATTCCTGGCATTTTACCAGTTCGCAAAAACATTCAACTCGGATAGTTTTGATTACAACCAACTGGACAACCTAGACTTTGTTTTCATGAGGTGGAAGGTAAAACTACATGTAGTCTTCTAAATAAAGCTGCTTTCTGTTTACATGTAAGTTTGGTTTGTGGTGCATATTTACTACAGTTTTACATCGGTCAATTTGCTAACCATGTGCGATCTTGCTTGAATCGACAGGAACATTTCTTAGTTCCAGATCACACTATCACAGACATAACTGGGGCATCATTTGCAGGCTTCTATTACGTATGTCTACAGAAATCGGCCGCTACCATTGAAGGTTATTACTATCACCGAAGCTCAGAATGGTTAGTGCTTATGTTTATTTTGTTTCAGTAATGTTAGTCTGGTAAATTATAAGGCAGGGACACTTGCTTAAAAAAATACTGAACTAGTGAGACAATCTCAGATAGTGCAGAGTGTTATGCAGGACTGTCAGTACGTTTTGAGTCATCAGCTGCCAGTATGTAACTTGTTAGTTTAAGGCCCAAAAATAACTGACAATTACTGTTTGTCAAGACGGTTTTAAATTTTACTGTGGTGTTTTACGTGGAATTTCGTTCATTCTAAATTCATTAATACGTTGAACTAGCAAACGTGATACTTTAAGTTTTTCAACGCGAACGTTTGTAACTTGATACTTTTGTTTTTCTCGCAAAGTTTGTAACATGATACCCTTGTTTTCTCAAAAACATACAAAGAAGATATGCTCGCTTTTTCCTGAGAAAAATGAAATAATGTTATTTACTTATGAAAAAATTGGAAGAGGAATGATTTTGTTTCAATCAAGAGGCAAATTTTCATATCATTGATAAACAATTATTGAATCAATGGAGAGCTCGGAAAAAATCCGAGTCCCAGATGGGATTTAAACCCACGAGCGCATAGGTCCGCATAAGTCTTTAATATACGATAAACAATTACTAATTTAATTATCAAATAGTCTCGTCGTGTCTCGGAATAGCACGATCTTATTATGTTGCCACCGATGGTGTTAACAGTAAACCAGTTCAAAATACACAACGATATCGATTAATACAACCGAGAAGCGTTTCAACTTGACCGATATTATGTCCTACATAGGTGAATGCGCCCCCTCAAAGACTGACTAAATTTATTTGCGGTTTCCGTGCATGAGTGCCGCAGTGTCTACAGTAATGTTTCGGGTAAATACATCTGTGAACTTCTTGTTCTCTTTCATAGGAGAGAAAATAAACAAGCGACTGAGAAGATCCATTCGTTTCCCTGTTTAAAGCTTAGCAAACACGAAGTAGTTTGAAAACAGCACACGGCATTTTTGAACCGAGCAAGGGATGATTCCAAAAGATACGCTGTCACAAAAAGCGTTCTTTGCACTAAAAGGGGAACTGATATTACCCGAAATATGACTGCTATTGGCCGTTAAGACGAGAGTGTGGTATCGCACGCATGAATCTGAACTCGAAAACGGATTGTATCATGCTGACAATGCTAGAGCGCACGCGTCTTACATACTGTGTTCAACCGCAAGGAAAAGCACTAAACGTTTGTGTATAATTGTGTATGAAATGCATCGACCCAACATATAGTTAACACTAATGCTAATCAATCTGCGCATCTGCGCATGCGCTTCGTGTAAATCGCTTTTGTCCTTAAGAGAATAGTACCACAAGGATAACAAGAGAATATTGGAACCATATATAGTTTTCTGATGTTATAAAAGAATTTATGTAAGTATGGTACGTTTTACGTAGCAATCAAAGGTACCTACCCCATCCGCTCAAAACAAGGCTAATTAATTAATTGAAATTAATTAATTAAACAAACATTAAAGTTTACACCTTATTGCCTTAGTTCCTTATGGCCTTATTGCCATAGTGCGTTAGCGGTGTCAACCCCCAAACCATCCCAATAGTGCACTCTGCACTAAAAAGAAACATTATTGCTTCAATCTACATATATTTAATTAAGATACTGTCCAATGTGTACCTTAAGGACCAAGGGCAATAACTTATCATTTGTCCCAGTATGGTGCCAAGCTAGTGAGAGCCATGGGCTCAAATCTTGCTTAAAGGGGCAGTCTCACCAGAATTAGTGGTACTTGAAAATCCAGTGAAGGTGTTTATGTAAATCTAAAATGCACCATACTAGTCACAAAAGTTGTTTATAGTGTTGTGGCTATGAATGAGTAGGAAAGAAGTGGTCTAAAATTTGATAACGTCAGGCCGACATTTTTAAGTTTGACAGTGTTACTTGGAGGAAAATCACTAAATATCATTGATCTCTTAGAGATTGAATTTACACCTATTTGTTGTTTTAATGTTGTTCTGTTGATCAGTGCCTGGGTGCACCTTTGTGATTCCATAATTATATTTTTTGCACAAAAACTTAAAAGACCTCTGGTGATACTGCCCCTTTAAACCTGGATTTTGTCAGGCCTTTTCTTTACAACTGAATAACTGCCTTAGTTTATAATATGTACACCCACACAACTGTGATGATCTCTCCTGTCTTCAGGTATTTCTCCTGCAGTTCAGATGTATCATGTTCCATGTATTTCCAAATTCTAAATTGTAATTTGAGCTGGAAACAGTGGATGAAGAGCCACTTTGTGGACATGCCACTGGAAATTCCCATTTATTTATTTATTTTATTTCCTTGCTTGACAGTTAGCAAGCAAGAAGTTTTATAAAAGCTCTAATCATAAATATTAATATTTTAATAGTAATCATACAAAACCTGAATTCATATTTACTTTCTGAAAAAGATACTGAAACTACTCGTCTCCACTTGACATCATTATTTTGATAGTTGGCCAAACTTTCACTAGTTAGGTTATTTTTCACCATTTCAGTAACAGTCATTATTTTTCTCTCCCAGGTTCCAGTCATTAAATCTTGTCCATGTTCCTGATCACAGTCAACCCATTTATGAATTCAGATGATAGTGAAGATTGGGTTCTGCTTCTCCAGAAAGATTTTTTTAGATGTATTCTTGCATTTACATTAGATTACTTTGTGCTTTTCACAAGTTTTCAAACTGAAGTCAAGCAAGCTCCACAGAGGTTAACAAAACATGATTTTAGACTTCAAATTTTACTTGCTAATAGCATAGTTGTGGGTTTATGCTACATTCCTATACAGTGATCAGTTATTATGAGGAGAAAGTATTTCCTGACAAATCTTATGTCTTGATCGAAATCTTAATGACACATTTATTGAAGGAATGTTTTAGTGAAGTCATGTCATTATTTAAATCACTGACAGAGATGATTTTGTATGAAAGTAGGACTGAGAGAAAATTGTTGATGTGACAAATCGAGTTATGGATATTAATTTTGTTTTTATTTCAAGATGCTGTAAAGCTCTAAATTATTCTAGATGTGTTTGCCTGATATTCTAGGGAAACCATTGTTTAGTATAGGCACTTCAGTTTCTGATCAAGCTACAAAAATATCAACTCTTGAGTATTGAAAGGGCATAGTATGATATTCTGCCCCTCCTCTTGGGAGAAAGAAACCGCAATTTTTTTTAAAGAATCGATGGGGTCATTAACTTGAAGGCTTTTACCAACCAGAAATTTTGCAGTGTCTGAAAGCCAACACTCCTTCAACAATACATACAAAGAGAAAAAAATTTCAATTACTCCATTCTTTTTCACTGTGTGGAGTAAAAGGAGGCAATATATAACCATGACACCTGCAAAGATTTGCCCATTTGCTGTGTATTTTTTATGGCTGATGAGAGGTCCAGTGTCCATATGATAGATAATATTATGTAGGACTATAGATGGAGACATTTAACCATTAGCTGGGGTCTTTTTGGTTTGTTCTTCACAAGACACATGCTGCCTCACTTTCTACCTCAGTCTGACATTGTAAAGTAATTAATGGGTAACAACAGAAGCCCAGAGTTACTCCTGGTTCTGGATTTATTGTTTCAAAGACGGCCTATCCAATCATGGCTGCAATGTGCACTTAGGCTTGGCTGAATAAATATTTTATTCAGTTATTTTTAGTCATTGACAGATTTAATCATGATATTATTGTGCTACCATTGCCTCATTATATTTAAGGGTATTTGTGTCAATCAGCATTTTGCCTTTAACTCTGTGATGTTATGTGAGCGTACCAGAAAAATGTTTTAACAGCCTTCTTATGGTTCACAAGATTAAAATTTAAAAAAAAGAGTTGTAATATGGTAGGCTGAAAAAGCAGGTTTGTCACACATTTTTCCCAGTTTTCAGAGATTTTATTTCTTCATTTCCACCTTGGCATGGCTCCAATTTGATTGAGAAAATGTAAACTCTTGGAGTACGGTAGAATGTGTTACACAAGTTAACGTATTCTTCAGTAAGTGTTAATTGGTTAGTGCAGTGACTGCTATCCATCCAGTCGTTGCTAAGCAACATCTATGGTTGCCATGGTCACACTGACACACATGGGAGATTTTAGCGACAAAACTGGGCTACTCTTGTAAACTGATAACCTCTTACTAACCGAGCACAAGGGCCGTACTGGGGAATACCGGCCCAAGGTTGTGGCAGAAAGGCCCGAGAGCAGCAAGGTCCGTACAAAAAACTACCGACGGCCAATGTTCCCCAGTATGGCTCGAGCTAGGTTAGCAATTAGTTTATTATATGGCACGCGGGCCATGGTTGTTTTGAATTTTCCAGCTTTCAAAATCAAACAATACACAGCTTATGACCATTGAAACGGTCAGTATGGCAAATTTCAGACCAAGAAAGAACCAATCAATGGTTCAGATTTCCCTTAAGACTACCTTGCCATATAATAAAGTTAATTTTGGCCCAGTCTGTCAATTCCAAGCCGTGTCATTCCTCCCCTCCCCCCCCCCCCGGGCATTTGGCATTTTCTTTTCATAAGGTGGCAAAAGCCCCACTATGATAGGCAGCTGAAGCATACAAAATCCCTGTTGTGGGGCTGAGAACAGTGCTAATGCCCATAATAAAATGAAAAGATTGTTTAGTCCAAAAATGTTGCAAAGGAAAAATAAAGTTTTAAAAAAGTGACAGCCCATAGTCCTGCCATGAACAAGAAGGATAAATATCTCATTACGTTCTAACACATAAGCAGATAAATTAAGTTCACATAAAAGGACGTTTTTAACCGATAAATCAGTTTTTTTGGCTGCCAAGACACTAAATGGGCCTTAATTTTGCTGAAAAATCTATTTTTTGACTAAAAAAGATGTATTTTAATTTGGTGCATGTGTACAAGACAATTTTTAGACTGTCTCAATCTCATTCCCAGAGTCTTCGTTCCACCACTAGTCAAGGGGAACGAGATTCAGATTGCCAGTTCCAAATTTCCTTTTTGCCCCTTCCGTTTACCTCGGCCCTTTTTACTCTCGCTACCTTTTGCGTTTCATATTCTTCCTGGCTGCTGTGAAAAGTTGATTGTTGATAATGGACAAAGCCTGGTAACGGGTCCTAGATCAATTATAGGTATAAAAAGCCATTTTGCCACCATTTTTGCACCAAACCGATAACGTTTTTCAATTTGCTACGTCAAAATGCCGTTGATATCCAAAACCGACTCTTGTGCGGATAGATATTTGTCCTAACTCTACCATCCGCTTACCTAGAATGTCCGGTGATATTATTAAAACCCATTGACTCCCGTGCCGCCCGTAACTGCCCGTGACTAGACTTGACCATCCACTTCTGACGTCATTACCAAAATGTGCATCTATGCTCAACGTCTGCAGGGGGAAAAGATCTTTCCAATGATACCCAGGTTAGAGTGATCGGCTCAATGGAGTCTGAAATATGCACGAGAATGCTCAGAAATTGGAGTGAAAAACTCGGAGCAAAATTTCCTACCTGTCTACTCAACGGCAAAGATTTGCCCGTCTCGATGAAGCTTTCTCGGAAGCTTTTGAACGGGAAGCAAGCCCAGTAGAAGGTCAATCACTACAGCAAAAAGATAAGAAAAGGAGAAAAAGGAAAGGTAAAAAATAATAAAAAAAACGAGAAGCCTAAAGACGTAGGTCACTTTCTCGTCCGAAAACTCTCAAAATTGTGATTTCTGCGAAAAATGTCGTAAATCGCAATGCCAAGGATAAGAACCGGTTGCTTGCCTTTTTGAGTAGATCGGAGCCAATTTGGCCTATATCCAGCCTGAAAATCTCCAAAATGTCCAAAAAATGTGTTTTTGGCAAAATAGGCTCCGGGAGGCAATGAGTTAAAGTAATGACGCCACAACTGGTACAAAGAGAACGACCATATGTGTAAACAGGATAAAAGGGGTTACTGCCTTTTGAATAACATGCGGACTCCAAAATTCAAAGTTCAACAGACAAATGCGTTTTTCGTTACTGTAAATCAAATGTTCGGCAGAATATTGGACATTTAGGACATTGTTCTCTAGTTGCGTTTTCGAGCGCGCAGTAATCAAATCATTGAGCACAGTTCAGACAACGAAGCAGTGCTCGGCAGTAGTCGTAAGCTGGGAGGAGCCTCCGAACATTTGATTGGCGGTAGCGAAAAACGTAATTGTCGGTTGACTTTTGAATTTAGAGTCCACATTTTATTGAAAAGCCCAGTAAAAGGTGTGGGCGGGAGCCCATTACCCTGGTGTGGGACAATGAGAGTGCGTTTCTTTAAGAAAATCCAAGATTGGATTCTTAAATCTAGAAGAATCAGAAAACGGATTTTGTTTTACTTTTCTGAACAGATTAATCCAAGATTTCTCGGATCACGGTGCGTGAAAGGAACCGAAGAATCCACTCTGACTCGCTTTGAAACAGAGGCACAAGGGAACTCGGAAATGGC
>JAHPZR010041165.1:5000-7500 GCA_019787425.1 Platygyra sinensis | reverse complement strand
TATCTTCATCAGAACATTCAAAGAACCGTAAGGGAACAGTCGCATCTCCAGGCCGAGAGAGAATTTACGAAACCCAGTCTCGTTACCGCATAGGGTGTTACTTCACAACATGAAAATTAGACTCAGCTTTGTGTTTTAACTGCTGTGACCAAGAAACCCTATAGTATCTGGTGGTGAGTTATATCTCTCAGAGCTTTCTGTTCCAATGTTTTAACATGGTGGAAACACAACTCCACTAACAATGTTTGAAAAATTCAAGATTTATCTCGTTTGCTGCTAATAAAAGTGCACCCAAAACAAGACAACCAAAATCATTTTAACGTGCTGCACAACTGTTCAAACTCAAGTCAAAGGTACGACCGTTGTAGCTTGTAAGATAGACTAGAGGTAGTCCCTCTTTCGCTTAGTCCATCGTGCGTGACGCGAAAGAAATTCAATAAAAAAATGGCTGTGCAAAATATGGGGCGAGAAGTGCGTGTCAATCCCTCAGGATTTCACACAGCCATTTTTTCCTTGCGGTTTATTTATAGTGTCGCTTGACGGAGAGAAAGAAAGCAATGCACATGCCTCTGTCATTTCTTTTCGTTATTTTATTGTTTATTGTCATCAAAGGAAGGGTTGCATAAGCCATACTTTTTTCATGGACTTTGTCTCAGTCATAATTAGTTTCTGGCTGCGGCCCTGAAAGGCGACGAACATCATATACTATTTTGACACTTCTTTATCTTGTTTGTACTATCATCTCTTTTTACCTTTAGTTTACAGTTCCGCGTTTAAGTTCCAGTATAACTTAAAATTTTATGACTGGGTAAATTATATATTACTAATCTATGCATCTGGTTTTCTTGTTCCATTGAACTATGGGTGTGTGTAAAGTAGGTAAAACGTTTACAGGCAAAAAACACTATTAAGCCCCAGCTTCTATAAAATCAAAATCATTCCAGTTTGGAAAATAGGTTGTTTGGAATAATGAAAGTGAAAGACCACAAACAACTTCAAGTCAAATGTAAACAGTAATATTGATAACAACAACAACAACAACAACAACAACAACAACAACAATAATAATAATAATAATAATAATAATAATAATAATACAGAAAACTACGTTACTGGGAACGGCGAGGATTTTAAGAAAGGCGTTGGAGCTCTAGAGTAAGGAGAAAACTCTAAGGCTATGACCCGCTCCCTTAGGAAGCAAACTGGAAAACGATCATCCACTTCACAAAGATAATAATGTAATAATAATTTGTTCTATAATTTACTTCTCACTTTATTTTCTATACATCTCCCTGGTAGAAATATTGCCAAAACTCAATAATGTGTATGTAATTTAAAGCGCGAGTGATGTTTCACTGAAAGTGTTAAAATGAGTAAAGTTTATGAATGCCTGTTTCCGTTTTCTAGTTGTTCTCTTCAATCATGCATGTGTATTGTAAATGTGTGGTTCCAGAAAATATGCATACCTTCCCCACGGAAGAGGATTTTTTTAACACCCCCTATGCTTGATTACCAGCCGCTGTTCAAGGAGGCACCCACGCTCCTTCTTGGAAATTCCAGTTAAGCTTCATACGTATACATTCCTTTAAATTTCTTGGTCTCCCAGAACCCCCACCTCCCGGAAATTCCACTCTCTTCTGTGGGGGAGTATGGATATTTTCTGGAACTGCACAATGCAGCCATAGCAGAACAGATTATTGTTATCCCAAAATACTACAAAATAAATTTAAAGCGCTCTGTTAGGAAAATAGGTTGTATGGTCAAAAATACTGACAAGTCCAGACTATATATAGGAAAGGGCAGTTTAACAAAGTTTCTCGTAAGTGGCAGAGACATTACACGAAACGTTGAGTTTTCAGGTGGATAATGGATGAACACCTTTTTTTGTTCGTCTTAAGCATGCAACCAGTTTCCCCTAGAGTCACAAAAAAGCGAAGCAAAGGAACATATTTTCCCAGTGACGGCAATACCTTAACAGCAAAGTCACCTGGTTTATGCTTCCCTTCAATTACAATCCTTATATATTATCCTCAATTACTATCTTGCAATTTTCCTATTCAAAATCTCTAAAACTTCTAAAGGCAGTCTTGAATTGTGTCCTATCCTGGGGCATTAGATTCCATGCTCCCACATCAATCCTGGTGGTTCATAGGCCTTAAGGGAATGCTAGCTACAACATGCATAATTAAGGAACTATTGTTTCTTTCTTCCTAGTCATATTCCGCCCCAATGGTAATGCTGAGATCTCCTGGCAAAACCTGTGTTGAATGATACCATTGGTTTGTGTCCACAACAACTGCAAGTTAAAAAACATATCAAGCCAATTAACAACAAAAAAAGATGGATCTGATGAATGGCACTCCCCTGAATTATGCACTGTTTTTCCTTCTTCTTCTTTTATTGGCTTGAATGTTTTTGGAGCGGTTCTTTCACCTATTTTAGACCTGGTGTTTTCCCACTCATAATTTTCATGGCCAGCTTAATGTACAGTATATCCCCT